>JAATLQ010027948.1:13460-28436 GCA_013421005.1 Heliconius erato x Heliconius himera | reverse complement strand
TATTATATGTTAATTAGGGTACTTTATTTTATATTATTTCCCAACTATCTACATAAAAGTATGATTGGCATGACAAGTGACGTTGCCGCCGGTATGAATGATTATAAGCTCACTTTTGTATCGAACGTGGAACAGTCAACATTATTAAAGTATTACGTGTTAAATAATTTGTGACTATTATTTCACTTTAAAACTAAATAAACCAGTCAAGTACCAGTGTTCAACAAATTGTTCTTTGGCATTTATTCGGCGAGCTAACACATGCTAAAAAATTAAGAAGAATTTAAAAATATATCTTGGTATTAACTACCAACTTTAAAGCTCTTTTAGTTGTTAAAACAATGACAATTTTCTTATGATTTTATAATGCAATAAAAACAAAATTTTGTACAGAAAATAAAATACCTTTATAAAACCAAGTAGGTACAAGTTTTTTCAACGTGAAAAAATAGAAACGAGCTTATTTAAAAGTAAAATAACATGCGACCTTCATTATGAAAGAACTGAAATACTACTTTGCCACAAAACGAAGGAAACTTCCTAGAAACCGAGACTAGAATTACACGATAATTTAGGTTACTAAAGAAAGAAAAGGGTACGTTATAATAACGAATGAGCAATTGCCTTTGAAAACGAATGTTTTAACAACTTATTACAATGTATTTTTTTATACATGTAAATAAATCAGCTTCACGCTGTATTCCGCACATAGCAGGGTAGGCAGAGGGAACCTAGTGTCAATACACTCCGTTCCCCACTTTCTGCCAAATTCTGGAGGCATTGCGTGTCGAGTGGCACAACACAACGCCGCGCTTTGCCTCGACACCACAGCGAAGAAATGGAAATATAGATTTAAGTAAATATTTCATCTCCTGGAGTGAGAATCGAACCCACAACCTGTTGGTTTTACAGTCACACTTTGGGCCCCTGCGCCACGACTGGCCTCCATATATGTAAAAAGATAAAAAGACAGAATTTAGTATCATGTTCGTTCTCCGTTTTTCGATCAAATTCTCGAGACATTGCGTGTGGATTGGCAGAATTAAGCGCCGCGCTTTATCTTAGCAAAACGGGTAAATGAAAAATATTGTTTTTCTCCGAGTAGAAAAATATTAAATATCTCGTTCCCCCGAGTAGGAATCGAATCCACAAACTTGACGTTTACAGTGGTAGTTATACTCCTTCCTTATACTCCTAATGCCCCTGCGCTACAACAGCTTGCTCTCGATTTCGTTCAACTTATTGAATCTGACCGTGAGAAAGTAAATATCGAATCCATAACCACAGTTAGCTAAGTTTCTCGAAATTTTACAAAGACAATTTAGTTAAGATAAAATAGTTTTTTAAAATCAAAAATGAAAAAAAAATACAAAGAATTTTACATTACCAAGAAAATTATCTCATACAATTTACAAACAATTAATAAATTTTAGCCAAAACTAAGTATTTTATTTACTGAACCACTGAACTGAAAGATTCTTTATTGCGTTCCGGTTTTGTGCTTTTGACATATTTACTAGTCTATATATATTAGAGTAGCATTACTGTGTATCCGTAGCACATCCTGAGGAAAGAAGCGAAATATCGTTTCTTCTCGAGAAATGGTCAAAATTTAGAATAATTCGTTTTATTTTTTTTTTGTTTTCTCTTGACCTTTAATTATTTATTTAAGAAGCCTTCATGGCATATAAATAATAGTTGTGGGTTCAATTGCCACTCGGGGGAGTCATTTTCATTTTCTTGTTGTGGTAACAAGACGCTATCGTTGTTTTTTGGAGACACACATATAAAACATTTTTTCTTTGCTGCTACACTTTACTTCTAGTTTACAGGGCGGAATCAAATGGCGTCTTTATCTTAACAATAGTAACACTGGGTTCCAACATTTAAAACATTTTTTTTAGCTTCATACTGTATACTGCATATAGCAGGGTAGGCAGAGAAAATCTTGTGTTAAAACTCTCAGTACTAACCACGTAATAGGGAATTACAATATTTCCCTTCTCCACTTTCAACCGAATTCTTTAAGCTAGCTTGTTAAGTAATTTAAGCCGCACTCTACACCTTAATCAGAGCGAGGAAATGAAAACAATAAATATTTCATTTCCTCGATTGGAAACCGAACCCACGATCCGTCGCGTTTACAGTACACGCTAGTACCCTTGCGCCCTAACTACCCTCAAATAAACAAAATGAATCGAAATTAAATGAAAAGTAAAAATCAAAATACACTTAACTCTAGATATTAATTTAAATATCTCAATCACAATAAGTTCAAAGCTCAATCTCCATAACTTTCACCATACACCTATCATTACTTGAGAAACAATCATACATCTATACAAATCGATATCCCCAAAAATCGATATAGCTACCGAATGAACTTCTTGAAATACATAACTAAGTACCGCACGCTGCCGGCACCTTGCTACGACACAAACTAAATTTACACTACACTGTCAGTATGACTTACGACATCAGCGTAATATGGGGTTAAAATTAATTAATTATAACCCCGTATTCGCTATACTACGAGTAGCTTGACACGTCTAAGGTTATTGGTCTTATTGTAATATTGTACTTGAAGTTGTGTTAACCTGCCATTTTAAGTCATTTTTTCGGAGTGGTGCTGTGTTTTTGGTGAGGTTGACGTTTTGGTGGTGTTTTATTGGATGTTATGGGTTCAATTTTATATCGAATTGTTTAGCTTTCCTCTAGTATATAGGTTAGGTAGAAATAATCTAGTCTCAAGATACTTCATTCCTCAGCATCTGCTTCATTTCGATTCACGTGTTCAGTGGTGGAACTCTACGCCGTGCTTTGTCTTCTTACCAGTGCGAAAAAATGAAAATAATTCATTGCTGCGATTAGGAATCGAATCCACTACCGCCTCGTTTACATTCAAGAAATACACAAACAAGTTACAACAAGTATAATTATTATTTATGGTATTCGTTTAATTAAAATTAATTTACATTTGTATTAATTTACTATTTTGATTTTATAATTTTGCTATTTGAATGATATTGTGATTTGGTGGAATAGGTTTACTTGTACGTAATAAATTAATATTTATATGTATCTCATTAGAGCAATATATTATGTTGTATAATGTAGGTATATAAAATTATGAATCGAAATAAAAGCATATAAAATAATACTGAGGCACTCTTAACGCAGTGGAAACGTAATAAAACTAAAATGATTGTCTTTAAATTTAATAAGTTACAACTCTGAAAAAAAAACAACAAATGAAAAATAATCACCATTTACCCAATACATTTGCCAATAAATTTTAACACCTTCAAAACGTATAAGACCGAGCCTTTCGTGGCGCAGATATCACAAACGAGAAATCCTATTTCGGGACTTCATTATTCAATATTTTCATTTCCTCACTTTGGTAACAAGACAAAGGACTACGTCAAATTCTGCCATTCGTAACACAATGTCTCAAAAAATAGCTGGTAAATGGAAAATGTAGTGTCATAACACTACGTTCGCTCTGCCTAGTTTGCTATATACGAGATACAGCGTGAAACTAAAACTAAAAATACCTATTAATTTCATACACGAATACACTTCCACAGCCAGACCGATGCACCAGTTGATTATTATCAACAGATTACAACGAAGAAAATTCTATAGAGATATTAAACGAAACAGAAAATGCTATTAACTTATTTTATTTCTCATTTTCTTGTTGGAAATAGATTTCCTGACAACATTGTCTCTTGGCCGAGACTGCTTCGATGTGACAGCACAGTTATTGCAATAGTAATTTGTATTTATATCTGTTTATCTGTGATCCTTGTTGTTTTATTGTTTATATTACTTTAAAATAATATCTATTATAAAGGCCGTTGTAGCCCAGGGGCGCAATGATGTGACTGTAACGCGGCGATTATGGGTTCGATCCTCAATCGAGGGAATAAGTTATTATTTATCAATATTTTCATTCCTTTTTGCTTTGGTACCAAGGCGTTGAGTTCCAATATTCAACACGCAATACCTCGAAAAATTTGTCAGAAAGTGGGAAGCGAAGTTTCTTAACACTAGATTCTCTTTGCCTACTGTGCTGTGTACGGGATACAGCGTGAAGCTGATTGTTTTAGTTTTTATTTATTTGATTACTTTTCACGTCACATTTTGTCAGTTGCCATATCTAACTAAAAAATTATATCAAACTACCGACAACAAATTCTTAATTGCCTCAGGAACTGCCCTGGATTCTTGCAGAATGAGTTGACGGTATATTGCCCCCTGGTTGGGTGGGTTTGAGATTTCAATGATTTTATGAGTGGATCCCAGATGGTAGAAAGCTTCTAGCCGTCTCTCTACGTCGTTTTTGTATTTTAATTTTGTTTTTTGAACGATAAAAATAAAGGACGGAATGCCAGATCAGTGTAAATGATAAGATATTAGAACAAGTGAATGAAGTGGTATATTTGGGAAGTATGTTCAGTAGAGATGGAAGATACGAGATAGATGTGGAAAGGCGTATTGCTGCCGGTAACAGGGTTACCGACACCGATGAAAGAAATATGAATGCCGTGGTAATGCGATCTCTTCGTAGGATATGCGGAGTCAGCTTAGCTGATCGAATCCGCAATGAAGAGGTACACAGAATGGCAGGTACCAGCGAAGATATCACGGTGAGAATGAAGAAAAACGTGCACAGCTGCTTTGGGCACGTCGAACGAATGATGGAAAAGTGAGTGGTAAGAGGGGTAGGGGGAGACCTCGGTTGACTTTCGAAAACACAGTATCAAAGATATTGGAGGAAGGTCACGTAAAAAAGCATGAGGACCCACTGGAGGGACTATATGAGGGTTGATGATGAGGTATGTAGAGACCGTAGCGTTTGACGCTCCGTTCTCTCTGACTACCCCGCTAGAGATAAAGCGTGAAGTTAGTTTAGTTTTTTGTTTTAATTTTAATAGCTTTGCTGATCATATCGGATTTTAATTTTTAATGTACTTAAATAGTTTCATTTTAAAAGATTTCTTTTAATTATGTTATATTTAAAAAAAAAACATTGGAGAAAGATATTATATAAATAGAAAACTGTGTCAAAGTGTTAAAATCTATTGGTAAATGTATTCGATAAATGCTTGGAAGTAGCTTACTGGATTCTATAAAGTAGAATCCTTATAGGATCACTTTATTCTCCTTCTGTCAGCATGTCTGTCGGTTACCTCAAGATCACGTAGATATATCAAGATGAAATTAATATTCATGATTCCTTCCAGCATAGAAAAAAATAAGTTTCTAAATCAACACAATCAAAATATACGAGCGTTTATGCATCGTTTTTACTGCATTTTATATGATATTCGCCATGTAAATAAAATCTATACAGACATATGTAAGTTGAAAGACAAAAATCTTAGTATTACTAGTGATTACAACAAGATAGTTAAAGGAATAATAAACGGTAATTGAATTAAAAATGAAACCGTAAATTTAATAAAATATTTTGAAAATTAAAATAAGATCTAAAAATATTACATTATATAATACTACTATAATACTTTAACCTTGTACATTTTATTTCAAATACATAAAATAATGATAAAGTAGCGTAGTATATCAAAAACCGCTATAACTTTATATCCTCGCTAAAGAAAATAAATATATTCATAAAATGATCGATGAGACTATTGAAATATAAAAACATCATAATTGCAATAGAGAAGAAAGATCCTTGGAAACTTTCTACCACCTGGGACCCACTCCTAGAAACTTTAAATTCTCAAACCCACTACACTAGATGGCGAGACGAGGTCGGCTTATTTTTAATTTAGTTTCCTTGAATGGGAATCGAACTCACAATCTGTCGAGCTTACAATCACACGCTCGTGCCCCTAGCGCAACGACTGGGCTCGTTTATTTTAATAAGTTTATAAAATATTAAAGAGATTATTATTAACTCTATAAAGGATATAAAAGACAACCAAATCAATATACCAAGTACAGATAAAAAGATAACCAAATCAATATAAATATAGACATACGAAAATAAATTCTTTGCGCATATATTACATTCTTATACAAAATGGTTTGAAACATATCGTATGCACAAAAAGAATCTGCCGAGGACTCGATCAAAGGAAAAAGTTTACTACAGTGCTGGAGTTTTAATAGAAACCGTCTCATAGAAAACATTGAAATGAGATCAAGATACAAGATTTAATTTACAAACTTTCATCAACTTTCGAGTTGGTTAAATGAAGCATTTTGATGTTATAGGTTATTTTATAATGTATTCTGATTATGTGGATGACATTTATTGCTGTAAGGTTATCGTGGCTTAGTACGACTGGCTTACTGTAAAGATATGTTTGTGTATTCGATTCCCATGGAAGAACGACTTATTTTCTGTTTTTTATCACTCAATATGCAATGTCTGAATTCATTTGGAATGCGGAGTGCCTTAATTCAAGGTGCTCTTTGTATGCCTACTAGGTTCCCAGTTCCCTTTTCATTATCCTGATATATGCGGAATAACTGATTTCTCTGCTGCTGGTAGGGCGCTCCTGCCTATGCTTGATTATTAATAAAGAATATAATACTTATTTATGTGTAATTATATTTTATTTTATTTTATATGTTAAAAATAAAAATTACATAAAATTTAATCATATCAGCTTCACGCACACAACGGGTTGGCAGAGGAAATCTAGTGTTTAGACACTCAGTTCCCCACTTTCCGCCGAATTCTGGAGACATTGCGTGCTGAGTGGCGGAACTCAACTTTGCCTCGATACCAGAGCGACCTGGAACCTGGGAAATTAGTCTTAAAACACTCGTCTTCCATTGTAATACTTCCGTTCCCCACCTTCGTACGAATTGTTAAGGTATTGTGTGTTGAGTGGCGCAACTTAATCTTCACACTTTACCTCGTTACCAAGAGCGAGAAAACGAAAATATGAAATATTTCATTTCCTCGAATGGGAATCTAATCCACGACTCTTCACGTTTGCAATCACACACTTGTACCCTTCGCAACTAGCCTCTATGAATCGTATGATTTTTTTTTTAATTACCATAACTATAACATATAATATAATAAAATTTATATCTATAACTATATTCATATGCGTACAAAAAAACATAATTCAAATTCACTAATATCACTTACTCTCGAGTTTCGATATAAACTTACGAGATAGCACGTTGGTGCAAAACGTTAAGCCACAAAAAGTCGTACAGGATTCGATACCCAATGAAATCGACGTTAGATGTCTCCGATTGAAACGATGGCTTTCCCACCCTGAATATTAAATGATCTTGAGCTTTTTGGATACAGGGTGTTTGAATTTAAAAATATTTTTTGATCATATATTTCTTTTATTTTCAATGAAATATTGTAATTTCAATTGTTTGTAGCTTAATATTTTTTTAGCTTCACTCTTTATCCCGCACACAGCAGGGTGAGCAGAGGAAACCTTAGAGTTCGCATCGCATAGCATCAACTAAATAGATTTTTGCTAAGCTATAACTAAACGAACTTGGACAAGGAAATCATTTTTGATATTAATTATATTTGAGCATTTTATGTAGTGTGGCAATGTTTGTTTGGTTGAACGCTCTAATTTATTATGTGTGTGTGCACCGAAGAAGGTAAAAGGCTTTATTACATTATGTTAATCAATCAAAAATGTTAATGTAAGTCGTTGTACCTACACTGCAGTCAGAATAACGGGCAGTTAAATAGATATCCAACATCTAGTTATTTTCATTTGATCAAAGAGGCGAAGGTCGGATAAAAGTGATATTTTTTTAGCTCTTCCTGTATCCCACACTTTATAGAAACCTGGGAACTTAATTTTAAAACACTCTGTTTTCATAAGATACTTTTGTTATACAAAATATTTTCCAACTTTGTCCCAACAACAAAATATATTTTTTTATATTTATACTTGTTTCCTCCAATTAATTTCTAATTAGGAGATTTTGTAGCATACATAAACACACACTTTATTATAACATCCTGTAACACACCGTGCGGTTCCTTTGTGCTACAGATATCAAAGCGGGCGTGCAGCGCGCCGTCTACATGCGAAATATCTTCAATAGCTCAGTGGAAAGTTATTTTAGAGTTTATTGATATTGAAAATGTGGAATTCATATTTTTAAACTGCTTAAATATCTTTTATATGAGATACATACAATTAGAAATTGTTATTTGAAAAGCAGTGCAGCGATATTTTTGATCAGTTCATTTTCACGCTGTATCCCGTATATAGCAGGATAGGCAAAAGGAACCTAGTGTTAAGACCCTCCGCTCTCCACTTTCAGCTGATTTTTTCGAGGCATTGCGTGTTGAATCGCGGAACTTAACGGCGAGCTTTTGCCTTGGTGTCAGAAGTCGAAGAAATGAAAATATTAAGAAATAATAATTCTTAACATTTTTAAAGTGTTATTCCACACTTCGGAAAGAAAAATACTTAAATAAGTTGTTGTTACAACTTATTTAAGTATACAAAATTCGACGTAGCTTGATGAGAACGTATGGCTTAGTGGTCAGAGCGCCTGGTCGGTTTCCAGGAGGCGTGGGTTCGAGTCCAACTACGTTCAAATTTTTATAAGTAATAAGTAAATAATAATTAATTCCACGACTACTTCAATAGGACCGTATTTATAAATCTCTCAATTATCACAAATTATCATCTATCAATGAATACCCGAGATCGTTATCAGAGTTGAGAGCGATTTATAAATACGGCTCTAGTAGTCAAAACGCTTAGACGCTATCAACGTCTATACGTATGTTTTATAAAAACATTTTACTATAAGAGATTTAAATATTTCCAGAAGTTAAGTAAAGGCACGATATGACGCACTTTTTTCTTCACAAAATGTAAAGAAAAAAGTCTCAATACTTGTAAGTATTTTGAACTTCGTTGTGACTTGCTATCAACTTATGCAGACTCGAATAAAGTTTCTTGTATAGAAGGCTAAGAATGTATTGTGTATTATGATATTTGGTTTGTGAATATTGAAAGATAAGAAAGAGGCCAGTCGTAGCGCAGTGGCACAAGTGTGACTGTAAAACCGACTAGTTGTGGGTTCGATCTCCACTCGAGGAGATGAAATATTTACTTAAATTTATATTTCCATTTCTTCGCTCTGGTGTCGAGGACAAGCGTGGCGTTGAATTCTGCCACTCAACGCGCAATGCCTCCAGAATTCGGCAGAAAGTGGGGAATGGAGTGTCTTAACACTAGGTTCCCTCTGCCTACCCTGCAGTATGCGGGATACAGCGTGAAGCTGAAAGATAAGTTATAGGCTTACAGGTCCTAGATTCTCACTCTATTTATTATTATTTAATGGGGAAATTAATTATTATAATATTTTTATTTTTTTGCTCTGGTGACAAGATGCGGCGGCGTTTAGTACCGCCTGCACTCAAAACGCAATATCTCAAAAATTCGGTGGTAAGTGAGGAGCAGTGTGTGTAGACATTAGGTTCCCTCTGCCTACCCTACTATATACAGCGCGAAGCTATTTATTTATTTAACAGGCCGTCAAGGCGCAGTAGTGTCTGACTATAAACATGGTTGTGGATTTGAATTCCACACTGGGAAATTAATTATTCCATTTCCTCGCTCTGGTAAGAAGTCAGCACCTTGATGATTTCCTCCACTCTACACATAACGCCTCGAGAATGGCGCCGAAAAGAGTGAGAAACAGAGTGTCTTAACACTAAGTTCCCTCTAACTATCGTGAGGTATAATAATTTGTTTGTAAACGGAAGAAGAACCGAGAATACTTAATCAAGTATATATGCTTTACCTAAAAAAATAAAAATATTTTAGTATTTCTCATAGAAACATTCAAACAAAAGTTTAATTGAATTTCTACATACAGTCCGCCAAAGCGGAAATTGCGTACGAAAATAGTTAAGGAATCGTACATTCAGAATATATACGTGGATAAATAAACCTCTGGGCTTCAAGCGTGTGAAGTTATTTTGAAGCTGGAACAGTAATTTCAACTTGTTTTCAAAAGAAATAGTTCCATTGAATTAAATATAGCATTTAACCCGCATACAGAGGCGAGAGAGAGTAGACAGAGGTAGCCGAATAACTGAATTTTAAGACACTCCATTCTGTATGCACCGCCCAATTTTCGACATTGCATTTAAATGGTAGAACTCAACGCCGCGGCTTATTTTGGTAGCAGAATCAAAGTAATTTAACCTCCAGAGACGGAATTGAACTCACAACCGTCGTTCTTACATTCAGATGGTCTCTCAAGAAAATAAATTTAGCACTAAACTATCTCTTCATACAAAATTATGTAAGTTATGTAAAATCTTATTTTTTTCCCCTCGATATATAATAAGTGATATATTTATACTTTTAATTTCCTCAACCGAAAATGGTAAAAAAAGCATCTCAATGGGAACGGAATTTTATCACTAGGTTCCAAGGTTCCCTGGTATCTATGATCCTGCCATGCTTACTAGCGTGAAGCTCATTAATTAATAATTATTTAAAATAGTCTGTAATACCCAATTACGTATAAGGTGCATGTGACTTGTCAGGCGGTATGTAGACATTGCTACCTCATAAGCCCAATATAGGCGATATTACATTGAGATTATAGCAAGATCTGCATAGTTATAATATGAACTGACTTTACCCCTACTATGTATATAATGTAAAACAGAGGCCGTCATGGCGCAGGGGCACAAGAGTGTGACGGTTGTGGGTTCACTCGGAGAACCGAATTATTATTTATTAATTAATATTTACATTTCTTCGCTCTGGCGAGGAAAGCCACAGTGTTGAGTTTGTGTGGCGCCACTCAATACCTCGAAAAATTCGGCGGTAAGTACTAAAGGAGTGTCTTAACACTAGGTTTCCTCTGCTTACACTCCTATATGCGAGATACAGTGTGAAGTTGAAAAGAAAAATGTAAAATATATATAAAACGTGATTGACGCAATCGTGGCACAAGGATGACTAAACGCGACGCTTGTGGGTCACACAGAACGAACTGCAAATATTGCTCTTTCGATATATTTTCAAACTAAATTAGTCATGACCTCGCCAAACTGAATGAATAGTCAAAATTAGGTCACTTTAAATATCCTCAAAGGGACATGTGGTAGTAAGAACCAACGCGGCGTGAGACCCACTGACCAGACAGCCAATATAGACATAGTACAATCGATACCTAAAACTGTTCCTCTATATATACACAAATAGGAACTAGAAAGATTTAGAATTAAAATGAAAAGAAATATA
The DNA here is from genome assembly GCA_013421005.1 of Heliconius erato x Heliconius himera. NCBI lineage: Eukaryota > Metazoa > Arthropoda > Insecta > Lepidoptera > Nymphalidae > Heliconius > Heliconius erato x Heliconius himera. Next base: position 17,175 of record JAATLQ010027948.1, on the reverse strand, counting down.
TATTTTTTTCATTTTGATTTAATTTTACTTTAGTTTTTTTTGGAGTAGACAGAGGGGACCGTGCCGTGACTCTTCACTATCCGTGTTCTATGTTTATGTTCTGGATAAGTAGCCAGAATAGATATAAGTAAGTCACTCTGATTTTTCCCTCTGATATCCCGTCTATATCCTCTGATATACAGTCGAAAAATTAAAAAATAGGATCAGTTATTTATGATGTATAAAAAACTGATTCTATTTTATAGCTTTATTTATAAGAAACTAGTCATCACCGGTAACTTTGGATGCGAGGCGTTCCGTTTCGGCTAATGAAGGGATCAGAAATATCTGAATGGGGACTAGTGTATTAACATGAAGTTCTCTCTGCCTATCATGCTCTGCCGAATACAGAGTTAAGCTAAACAAAAAAAAAAAAACTTTTACACACTCACACAGCAAATGCAATTTTAGTCAAAATTATATTTTTTTCCCAAATCCTCACAATTTAACTTCAACATTTATTATAAACATAACCCACTTAAAGTTAACCATCTTCTAAACTGATAAAGCTGACTAAGATTATAAAATAGGTCACCTTACAAGATTTTGGGGTCCCAAAGCAAATGTTCCCTTCAAGAATATTTAGTGGGCATCAGCCTGTTATTAACAAACTTGCCACTAATTCTATTAATAATCAAATTTCTACTTTAAATTCTGACGGTACAAGGGTACCGTTGCAAGGCCATGTACGGTATGCAAATGTGGTCTTATCGACATAAAGCCTTAGTCGCACCAGAATATTAATATTCTCACATTGAATGAAATTTTCGGGTGATGTAACTTGTGGGATTGGTGTGTTATATATTCATATGTATGTACATATATGATCAATAAAATCAGCTTCACGCTGTATCCCGCATACAGCAGGGTAGGCAGAGGGCACCTAGTGTTAAGACACTCCGTGGAATGGAGGCATTGCGTGTTGCAGTCACACTTTGTGCCCCTGCGCCACGACTCTATATATGATAGTTTTTATTTAGTTAGGTAAGGTAAGCAAAGGAACCTCGTTTTAAAAGATTCTCTTCCTTGCGTAAATTTCGAGACTTTATATGTTAAGAGGCGGAACTTAGCAAAATGCCTTATCACCAAAACGAGCGAATAAATATAATGTATTACCTCAAACGGAAATCGAACTAACAACCGTCCCGTTTACAGTCAAATGCAACAGTTATCGGTTCGATTCCTTCTCAGAGATAAGAAATATAAACTTTCCAGGTTCTCTCCTATATCCGGGATAAAGAAGCTGAAACTGAGTTTTCTCCACCGATTCTAATACCGGGAAAAAGAAAAAAAAGGGCTAAGTATTAGAAGCATTATATATGTCACTAAAATTTATTTCTATTGGCGAGAAAAGGTGCAACGAAAGTGTTAAAGTCAAACGCTTATTGGGTTTCGGGAATTAGCCATAAACTACTTCCCTTCTGTGGGTTCGATACTATTCTACCACATAAATTTATATATTAGACAAGTTATATTTTTGGACTATTTCGGTACAAATTGTGACTGTAAATCGACTGGTTGTGGGTTCGATCCCCACTCGAGGATATGAAATATTTACTTAAATGTATATTTTCATTTCTACGCTCTGGTGTCGAGGTTAAGCGCGGTGTTGAGCTCTGCCACTCAACACGCAATGCCTCCAGAATTCGGCAGAAAGTGTGGAACAGGAGTGTTAACACTAGGTTCCCTCTGCCTACCCTGCTGTGTGCGGGATACACCGTGAAGCTGATTTATTTTGATTTGTATATTTCCATTTCTTCACTCTGGTGTCGAGGCAAAGCGCGGCGTTGAGTTCTGCCACTCAACACGCAATGCCTCCCAGAATTCGGCAGAAAGTGATAACGGAGTGTCTTAACACTAGGTTCCCTCTGCCTACCCTGTTGTGTGCGGGATACAGCGTGTAGCTGTATTTATTATTGTGATAATTTATGTATTGTGTTGTAGGTTTAATTTTCACCTGAGGAAATGAAATGTTTCACATTTTAATTTTCGCTCTGGTAACGAGGCAAAGCGCGATATGTAGTTCCGCCAATCAACACCCGAGAGCTCGGCGGAAAATTGGGAACGAAATGTCTTAGCTTTAGTTTCCCAGGTTCGATATAACTAGTCTGCTTCGTACGGATACGTAGCAAAGTAGTTATATGGAACCGACATATTAAATTAAAAGAAAACAATTAAAATGAGATTCCTTTATATAAATATATTTTTCCCAAAGATAAAATGGGTTTCATCCAATCTTCTAAGTTACTACACCAGAAACTGTTCGAGAGAAAATGCTCACGGCGGTTCCAATTAGTTCGCCTATAAATTGAAGCGGAGATAACTTAAAATAAAACAATTCAATTACTATTAAGTTGAGACCGTCGCGGCGCAGCGGCATGGTTCCTGATTGCAAACGTAACGGTTGTGGGTTCGATTCGCAATCGAAGAAATGATATATTTTCCTCTTCCGTGCGTCTAGAATTATGAGAAAAAGCGGCGTTGGTTCCACTCAGCATGTAATGTCTCGGATACAGAGCGGGGATCTGTAAGGATTTGTAAGTGTCTCAAAACGAGGTTCCCTCTGCCTACCACATTAAAAGCGATATACATACAGTGTGAAACTACTATAGAGTGATTGCGTCATCGCTAACTAAGCCATCGTACTGACTATGAATTTAAATCTAGTTGAAGTAAATATTTAAGATACAATACCAAGATGGTCGGTCGGATGGCCGGAAGTAATCAGATTTTACAATCCCAAATTTATAAATATAATTTGTGAAAGTGTCGGTACAAGCAATTTTATACTATAATAAATATAGAGAAACCGTCATGGTACAGTGTGTTACTGAAAAAGTAGAACAATGAGTTCGATTACCACTCAGGTAAATAAATTATTTTATAACTGCATTGTATTCGTTCGATTCAAAAGCGCTTGTAAAAGTCTATTTGAATAAAGGATATTTTGGATTTGAAGCCAGTCGTGGCGCAGAGGCACAAATTGTGACTGTAAAATCGACTGGTTGTGGGTTCGATCCCCACTCGAGGAGATGAAATATTTACTTAAAATTATATTGCGCGGCTTTGAGTCCTGTCACTCAACACGCAATGCCTCCAAAATTCGGCAGAAAGTGGGGAATGGAGCGTCTTAACACTAGGGTTCCCTAAAAAATATATGAAGTGAAGCTAAAAAATATATTATATTTGTGGTTTGGACTCTCGGAAGAAATATAAATATAATGTGTTAAGATACTATACTAATACGTTCTCATTAAGACACTACTGTTCATCACTTTACACTGAATTCTTAAGCCATTTCATGTTGAGTGCGGGAAAAGAAAAATATTGAGTATTTCACGTCCTCCAGTGGTAATAGAACCCACAATCGTCGCTGTTACAGTCACACGCTTTTGCCCCTCAACTTTTAGTTGCTTTTCCACGAATTTGAATGACGTTACATCAAAATAAATTGAACCTATCCATATTCGAGTCAATTATAAACCTAGAGTTTGTTCGTTAAAATGGCATTACGTACGATTTGGACAAAAGTTCATAAATTGATGTGAGGAGCCATTTATTTTGTGAGGGATATCCGTTGCGAGCTCTTTGAGCTTTCCAAGCCACTTATTGTAGATACTTATTAAAATGTCGTTGGGCAAAGGCTTTTTGTTAAGTTGGGGAAGGTAGACACTTG
>JAATLQ010027948.1:0-13360 GCA_013421005.1 Heliconius erato x Heliconius himera | reverse complement strand
ATATATATATATATATATATATATATATATATATATATATATATATATATATATATATATATATATATATATAATATTATTCGATAATGTAAAAATAGACGACAGTCGTTTTTTCTATTTATGACAAGTGAAAATACAATTCTTTGCTGCTTCGGTAATGTATTATACATCTATTTTTAGTTTTCTTTTAATATAAATAATATCTAATCTCGGAAATATAAAAAAAATAATTAATAACTTTTCCGATCGTATTTTGAACCTACAACTATCAGGGTATATGAGACTAAAAATACATGACAAAATTGTGTGCTTTTTCCTTATATAGCCAGATATATGGCAGAGGAAACTCGTTCTAATTTTCCAGACATTCCGTGCTGAATGGTAGAACTCATCACCGTGCCTACTTTACTTTACTCCGAGTGAAAATCGAACCTAAGACCGGCACATTTTTAGACTTGTAGAAATTCGAATCATCAGGTAAAATACTCCTTAATACCTTCACGGTACATTAGGTATTTCTCTATACATAAAGGGAAACTTTCTGGAGCATTAGTTCGTGGGATTCATTTAAACCTTATACATCCTTTTTGTAGCCCTAATGACCAAATATTGTACGTTTTCGTGGCTTAACCAGATGACTTACCAATACCATAATTTGAGAGTGTTGGTAGGGAGTTCGAATTTTAGACTTCTTTTTCTTTTCTAAAACAAATTCAATTAAATTAGCTTCACGCTGTATCACGCGCACACAGCAGGGCAGGCAGAGGGAATCTAGTGTTAACCGCTCCCCTCTTTCCGCCAAATTCTGGAGGCATTGCGTGTCAAGTGGCGGAACTCAACGCCGCGCATTGTCTCGACATAAATAGCAAAGAAATGAAAATGTTAATTTAAATAAATATTTAATTTCCTCGAGTGGGGATCCAAACCACAACGAGTTAATTTTACAGCCACACCACGCCACAAACTCTAGAACAAATATTTTTAATAAGAAAGAAAGCGCTCTGTTTTCTCTGACTAACTTGCTAGGGATAGAGTACGAAGAAAAAATAATCCTATAATAATTTCACACAGTATCGATATTCATCAAACAATCAGCTCCTCATAATAAAGAGACTCCAGAAAGTCGAGACATTTATTGCTTACTAGTGGCAGGCTAAAGTTTTCATATGCAATTCTTTATATTGATATAACTTTTTTGTTTCTGAACCGATTGTAATAAATAAAATAAAACAACAACAACAACTAAGCGTTAAGCGAAGTTTGCCAAATTCCAATAATGAAAACTACATTTAAATCGGTTAAGCCATTTTAGAGATTTTCAGAAACGCACAGACGAACAAACAAAAATTTTAAAAGTCATAAATTTGGATTCTATTACATTAGATACATAAAATTTTAGATCTTTATATTATAAAGGTAAATTTTTTTTCTTATATATCCAGACATTGATCGATTACGATTTTATTATAAGCATACTCGTAGATACAGAACTATCTATTCTGAATGTATATAAAAAGTTATGTAATTAAATTTTATAATTATCACATAAAACGGCGCCAGGGCACGGCGTTGAGTTCCGCCACCCAACATATAAAATCAAAAAGGGCAAAAGTGAAAAAAATAATATCTCAAGATTACCCTCGATTCGCGTCGTCAGTATGAAAAATCCTTAGTGGTTACATAAACTTACATTTATGTAGCGACGTGAAATGAAAATTGTGTGCTGGAATTTTGAGGAAGCGACTAATACTCTCGTTGTATACTCTCGTGACGCTCGCGCGGCTTAAGTGGAAATATCACATTTAAATTCCTTCTTTAAACTAAATTTTGCAATTAAACACATTTTACATGAGATTTTTGGTGGAAAATCTTAATGTTTTTTGAAGTCTTGCGATTTTTCGTAACCGTGTATCAGGGTAGGCTAATGTGACTAGTGGGGAACGGATTGTTGTCCAGTTTCCGTCCAATTTTTTGAGACATTGCGTGTTGAGTGACTAAACTAAATGCACCACACTATGCCTTACTCTAAACGGGAATCAAATCCACAATAGTCGCGCTTACATTCAGACATGACTGCTGCGCCACGATTCCCACACTCCTCCTTCTCCCAAAAAGTCATGTTTCCTATCCAACGCAAAGATCAAAGTTTAAAATTATTAATAAACAAATATAACAAAGTATAGAAACCGCATCATATCTAGAAAGGATTTCCTTCCTTGAGAAATTAAATCCATTCACCGAACTTTAACTTGAAAGGATTTAGATGTTTCCACCTAATGGATTGGAATTGTCCACTACGGTCTATTGGGTAAAGTGGTGATTATTGCACATAATGCAGATTACTGGGCTGTGACTTCGAATCTCGAGGATAATGGTTATTTTTGCTATGTATTCTGCATACAGCAGAGTAGGTAGAGGGAACCTAGTGTTAAGCCACTCCGTTCCCCATATTGCGCTGAATTATGGAGGCATTGTGTGTTGAGTTGCGGTACTCAACGCCGCGCTTTGCCTCAAGACCAGAGCGAAGAAATACAAAAATAAATTTAAATAGATATTGCGTTTACTCGACTGGGGATCGAACTCACAACCAGTCGCGTTCACAGTCACACACTTATGTCTCTGGGCCACGATTGGCCTCATATACTTAAATATTATAATTTTGTTTATACTATTATACGGTAAAGTAAAGCTTTATTTAATTTTACTATTGAAGTGACCTATATAAAAAGTATATTATTGTACAAACATATTGCACAATATGCCATTTACATTTAAAAACCTCTCAAATCTTCTGAACAAACATCTGCATTATGCTATAATATTGATAGTTTATTAACGGAAATTAAACAGATTTTGAAAAACGTGGTATAATATCACTAGATCCTCTTCATTTTGTCTAATTTATTAGAGATATACATGCAAACAGGTGAAAGCTCCTATACTATAATCTATTAAGCACATAGTCCAGGAGACTGCATATAATAACAAAGTAATTACACTGTAAATTAGAAACTGGTTAGTAATTGAGCTTCCGCCAGTACTTAAGCTGTAGTTAGTTATTAAATTCATATTAGAGATAACTATTGGTCATTTAGTATTTAGTATTAATATTAGATTTTGACTTTACGTACAGCAGAAAGTTATCTTAGAACGAGTAAATACAGGTGGAGTTGGACGGTTTCCAATTACTTACACAATTTCCAATACCTCCAGAATTCGGCGGAAACTCGAGAACCGAAATATCCTAATGGGAACGGAGTATCTTAACACTAGGTTCCCAGGTTCCTTTTGCATATCCTGCTAAGTGCGGGTTACAGAGTGTAGATGAATAAAAGGGTAAAACTAAAGATAATGTAGAATTACGGTATCGTAGCGCCGTAGATGTCCTACGGCTCTACGATACGTTACGTTTTACTGTAAGCGTAATGGTTGAGAGTTCGACCCCTAGTCGAGGAAATTAATTTTTCAATATTGCTAAAGCGCGGCGTTAAGTTCTGCCACTTAACACTCAATATCTCTTTTTTACTTTGCTTTGCGGGAAAACGGAAGTTTTTTTAAAGTAGAAACAAAATCTATCATTTTATTTTAACATCACATTTTTTATCTCAGTAAAGATAAATAAGGAAAGTATTTTACACTTTACTATTAAATCCAAAACACCCTCTTCTTCATAAAAGGTCCAATCCATAATCGAACGAAACTAATTTCCTTTAAGAAGATATATCTAACAATGTCGGTGTCCCGTGAATAACCCTATCTGATATACTTATCCCTCTTCACTTTACTTCGGACTTACGTTGCTATAATATATGTATTGATATGCAAATTCACTTATACATTTATATGTAAATTGATTAAATGGTAGCGGGTTCAAATGCTGACTGTAGTAATTTTCTTTTTGATATATTTATGAGAGAATATAGTTATCTTGGAGTACTAGCGTCGGGATGTAAATGCAACTGTTACTAGTTCGATTTCCTCTCGGGTGAGAAGCCTGCGACTTAAGATCCGGCATTCAACACGCAATGCCTCAAAAATTGCGCGAAAAATTGAGAGTGGAGTATTTTAACATTAGGTTTTGTAGACTTTCCCCAGTATATGCTATACTCGAGTAGCTTACTGGTAATCTCTGAAAACTCAAACATTTAATACTTATCACTTTTTTTCTCTGGGGTCGAAACAAAGCGCAGCGTTGGGTTCCGCCACTCAATACGCAATGTCTCCAGAACTCGGCGGAAAGCAAAAGACGGAGTGTCTTAACACTAGGCTTCCTCTGCCTACCCTGCTACGGGGGATACAGCGTAAAGGTGTAAAAAAGAACGTGTTGAAGATCATTTCATTTATTTAAAATAAGCCTCATAATATAACATTTTAAAACGACCTTTAGATATTAGTCTAGACTTTTACCATTTAAACCGTTAAAATAAAGGTTATTTAGACTATAACAATTACGCCATTATCCTAGCCATCTCATCCATATTATAAAAAAAAAAAATATTCTTTTATATAATATTTTTTTTATATTTAACGGAAGAAGATAAATAGTAGATTTTTTTTTTGTTTGTGACTATAATGAACATTATTTTTTTAGCTTAACGCTGTATCTTGTATGAAGGAGGGGAGGCAGAAGGAACCAAGTGTTATGACATACTGTTCTACATTTTAACTTCAATTTTTGAGATATTACTGTGGCGGACCTCAAACCTGCGAATATAAGTCAAACTTTCACGCTTACAAACCTCCAAAAATGTTTCTTTTAACCGTACTCTCAATAGACACAATAACATTGGCTACTATCTCTAAAACATTAGAAAATAGAAGAACGGAGTGTATAATCACTACACAATAAAGGTGTTCATTAAAAAATGTTCAACTGCAAACGAATTGGTAGTGGGTTTGATGCCCACTTCAGTGAAAAAACAGCTCTTAATTTCATCATGCAATGCTTAACGTTAAAAAATTACGTGTTTTTACACCAGGTTTAACTTTCCCTACCTTGCTATACGTGAAAAAGCGTGAAGCTACATTTTTTTTTTATAGAAATGCACATCACAATATTAAAATTTAAATAAAGTTAGTTAGAGAATAGACGTTCACTAAAGTAGTGTCGCTTATTAATTATGCACCCAATTAACGAGCTACATTTGAAATGAATTCAGCGGCAAAACGCAGACTGTAGACAAAATGTAGGCGGCTTCATTTACAGAATGTACGTGGGATTTATTTATTTTTACCATTTTTTTGTGTTTAATCATTATTTTTTATTTAACTGATCGTTGGTTTAATATTCTTTAGCAATTTTATTTAGTGAAAATTTCGCGGATCTGACCTCTAGAAAGTACTTTTGTAGCTCTCCAATAATATAAATCTACTCCCTACGGGTGCTTCTCCAGCTCTCCCATAACGATTCGCACATTATTAAAATTCAAAATATTAAATAGTTAATAAGAAATTATAAAAAGACAAATATTAAAGGCACGAATTTCTAATTTAATAATTACAAAGTATAAAGACTACAAAAACACGATTTAATTATATGAGCATAAACTCGAGTGGGTTACCTCTAAAGAATTTCACTATTCATGCGTTTCTTACTCCATCATCAGATAATACCATGTTATTGTATCGTCACGTAAGCTAGTAAGTAACTTGTAGAAATGCCAAAATTCATCATGATATATATAATTATTATAAGTGGGCCAATTTCATTCTTTTAAATTTTATAAACAAAGGTCATTTAATAAAAGTGTACCTCCTAATACTTGTAATCTCAAACATTTAAATAAATAAATCAGCATCACACTGTATCCCGCACACAGCAGGGTAGGTAGAGGGAATCTAGTGTTAAGACACTCCGTTACCCATTTTCCGCCTAAATCTGGATTGACTGGCGGAATTCACCAGAGCCCGACACCAGAGCGAAGCGAAATATAAATTTAAATAAATATTTCATTTCCTCGAGTGGGGATCGAACCGACAACCAATCAATTTTACAGTCACATTTGAACCCCTGCGCCACGACTGGTCTCATCTCATATATTTAATATCTTTCGATATTACTAAACCCCTCAAGTTTTCAAGTAGTCTAACGTTTATACTACCCACTATATAAATATACTACGGTAACTAATTAAACGGCTATATTTGAACAAAAGTCGAAATTAATTGCGGTCTTGTCTCATTAACTGTACCTGACTTTGCTTTGTTAATTAATTCATTTGACGTAAAAATCATTATAATTTTACATCATACTTAAAACGGCGGTTGAATGTAATTTTTTATTGTTATGGGTTATATTCTCACTCGAGGCAAGAAACTCGGTCTTAAGTTGCGTAATAATTTTGAAAATATATAGAAAGTGGAGTAATGGCGACGGCGATTTTGACGCGACGGTTGTGGGTTCGATTTTTATTCGGGGGAGTGAATTTATGACATCAAAATTTTTAGGCCAGTCGTGGTGCAGGGGCACAAAGTGTGACTGTAAAATCGACTGGTTATAGGTTCGATGCCCACTCGAGGAGATGAAATATTTACTTAAATCTATATTTCCATTTCTTCGCTCTGGTGTCGAGGCAAAACGCGGCGTCTAGTCTCTCAACACACAATGCCTCCAGAATTCGGCAGAAAGTGAGGAACGGAGTATGTTAACACTAGGTCCCCTCTGCCTACCCTGCTGTATGCGGGATACCGCGTGAAGCTGATTTCATTAAAAGTTTTAGGGCTGTGTCATTATACTATTTGGGCGGAAAACAAAGTGTCTCGGCACTTAAAATATCAAAAGAATAAATAAAATGGAAAAACCTCGAAAAATATTCTATATTTTATAACATAAAAGGCATAATATATTTACAATATATCAAAAAAATTACTCCCATCGTCGAATATTATGAAAGCACCTAATTAGTTAATATTTTGTTAGCAAACAGATATTAATTAACAAGAATATATCTTTATACAATTATTATTTATATTTGATTTGATGTTTTATTTAGGATTAATTTCTATATTTGGTTAATTCTACGAATTGGTTGGAGGTAGATCGAAGGTAGCATGTTCTAATTCAGCGACTACTGATAGTAGTTAATCTGACAATTGTAAAGGTATAGTGACAGGCTGTAATTCAAGATTGTGGTAGTTATTAAGCTTATGAGTCATACTATGAAGCTCTTCAAACGCATGATCGACCTCAGGCTCCACCGCGAGTGTACTATCTCTGAGTCTCAATATGGATTTCAGCCAGGATCGGGCACTATGGACGCCGTTTTCACCCTCGGAACATTGATGGAGGCATACAGGGAAAAAAGGAGAGCTCCGCATGTGGCCTGTTTTGATCTACAGAAGGCCTTTGACTGTGTGCCTCGACAGTGCATCTGGTGGGCATTGCAATCCAAAGGGCCCCAAAAAGAAGATGCTGAGGTGGATGTGCGGCGTTATGCGGTCTAACCGCATACACAACACATTCATTCGAGGTAGTCTTGGAGTCCGTGACGTAGCGGATAAGCTCCAAGATCGTCGCCTGAGGTGGTTTGGTCACGTTACGCGGCCTAGGAACTATGTCGGATGCAAGTGTCTTGCTATGTCTGTTCCTGGAGTGAGACTTCTCGGACGCCCAAGGCAGCGCTGGTTGGATGTCGTGATGAAGGACATGAGTGCCAATGGTCTAACCACCAAGGACGCTAAAGACCGTGCAAAGTGGAATAGGTTGAGCAGGAAGGCAGACCCTGACAAAAACCGGGATTAATGCCAGGAAGAAGAAGAAATGACAGGCTGTAATACTAGATCAGGGTCAGGGAACTCACGCTATATGAATTTGGACTGGATGACAGTTCCCCTTCCCATATCCTTTTCTCTTGTCCTAAGTTAACTTGTTGGAGAGCCCTATGTCCAACATTAGACGAGGACAGATAATGATGATGACGAAGTTAACTCGTCTTAAAGGACGAAGACTTAGGGGACGAAGAACTTTATGAGAAGGATATCGTATATATATGATATAGTCACTTGCGTTCACCACTTTCCTGCGAATTCTGGAGGTTTGCGTATAGACGCGCTTTTCCTAATTAACAAAACCAGGAATTTCCTCGAGTGGAAATCGAACCTGCAACTTATCGCCTTTACTGTCGCAAGCTTGTGTCTGCGCCCCATCGCCTCGAATTGCCTCATAATACAAATTTAATATAAATTCATAAATTTTAATATAATATAAAGTAATTGGTTTGGTTGATTTAATTTCATTTAATGAGTCTTCTCACAGAATCACGCTTATTTATGTAACAGTACATTTGTTGAAGGGTTATTAAATTTCTTTGTGCTTTGTAGAGACAATTAAGCAACTTTTCTTCAACTTCACGCTGTATTTCGCATGGCTCAGTAGTCAAAGAAAGCTTAGTGTTAAGACACTCCGCACTCCACTTTGACTCCAGAGCGAAATATATAAATTGAAATAAATATTTCATTTCCTCGAGTGGGGATCAAACCGACAACCAGTCGCGTTCACAGTCATACTTTGTGCCCCTGCGTCAACATGGCCTCATATAAAATATTTTGTTCGAAAAGAAACCTTTTTATTATTATATATTATTAGAACAAGAACAAAATTAGTAAATAGTAGATAATAAAATTTTATTTTAGCTTCACATTGTATAACTCTTATGCAGGTAAGTCTTTATATGAGGGAAATTGGTCGCTCCGTTCCCCTAGCACTACCCAGTTTTCGAGATATTGTGTGTTATATACATATATTGTGTTCTTTATTTTTTTTTCATCTTAAGTTATAATAAAGTATTTTTATATTATTATGTTAAGCATTCCATAAAAAGCAGGGACTAAACCAAAAACCATCGCTTTGTGCCAAAAGTGAGGAAAAAATCCGTAATTTTTTATTATCAACACGCTGTATCATGCACATAGCAAGGTGAATGTAGAAACCTACACTAGGTTTCGTCATTTCCTTTCCCCAGTTTCCACCGAATTCTTGAGGCATTGCGTATTGATGACCAAAGCTAAAAAATGAAAAAATTAAATATTATACTTCCCCAAGCGGGAATCGAGCCCACAAGCTGTCGCGTCAATCTCCTTCATCTCATATACAGGGTGGAAGAGGCAGCGCTACTTTTACGGAAACAGCATATAGGGTAAAATATTTCAAACCTATACCTAAAGAAATTAATCAAGATGTCTCAACAGTTTGGGCGTAGGATTTTTTTTTCATTTCACGATTTTTATCCATACCTGTATTTCGTGTGACGCGATTACGTATAGATCCCAATAACATAAACACTTACTACTACAAAAATACTACTAAAGGTTAAACAATTTTGAACTTTATCGCCAATACCTACGACTTGATTTCGGAATGTGCGGCGGTGTTCCTTTGATAGGTTTATGTGTGCGTACGTCGTCCTTACAAATGGCGTTTTGTTTTAAGACGACAATTTTATTATTTATTTTATTTGAAAAAATAACTTTTTCATTTTTGCGAATTAATTTTTTTCCGACTTATATTAGGCTTTTATAGAGTAGTTAAAACTGTGGTTTCGTTTAAAGTGGTGCTTACACTTCCACCCTGTATTTCGAGTATCTAGTTATAGAGATAATTTACTAACATAATTATGGATGCTGAAATATTCGCATTGAAACGCAATTATTGCGTATAGGAGGTACTAATTGCAACATCAAAGCTTCGTTGTTTAATTGGTGTTAAATTGCTGGATATGCTGCTGTTTATCGTTTAAAAAAATAAACTAGATTGATAAAGGTAAATATAGATCTTTCTGCTATTTATGGTTGTGTACCTAAAAATCCTATTTTTTAAATCTAGATAAGTTTTTAAATCTTACCTGGATTTAAAAAATAGGGATTATTTAAAATATGTAGTATGAGGCCAGTCGTGGCGCTCGGGCATAAAGTGTGACTGCAAACGCGTCAGGTTGTAGGTTCGATTCCCTATTGAGAAAATGAAATATATAATATTGTCATTTCTTTGCTCTGGTATTGAGGGAAAGCGCGTTGTTGAGTTCTACTACTCAAAATACCTCCACAATTCGGTGGAAAATGCGGAACTCAGTGTCTTAACACTAGGTTCCCGGCTGCCTACCCTACTATGAGATATAGCGTGACGCTAAACAAAAAATAAAAAACAGTAAAGTAGTGGAAATTGAACTCATGTCTCTCTGGTACTGTTTAAATACTCTAGCAACTAAGAGTGGGAATCAAACCCATGCCTTTGTTTTTCAAATCAGTCCCCTTTTCCTTTGAGGCATAATCCTCTGGAGTATAGAATATATGTAAATTTAATAAAACATTTTACTTATTGGATAATTCACCCTTTTAATCCCGGCATTTACACAGAAGAAGAATTTTCTATAGAATAAGAGACTAAAGCCCTTTATTAATTTAATTACTTACACAAGATTTCATCTTTTCATTAGTTAAATATCTTCGAAGGGGTGCTTATTTTTGTTCATATTAATTATACATATGTATACTGACATAGGGTAGTTGAGAAATGTCGGTTGTTTTTACATTTTTAAAATGTTAGTCCATATTTAGAAAAGAAATATTTTTTTGAAAGTAGCATAATTTGATCCCGCTCTTGAACGGTTTCCAAAAACGACTTTTACGGCAAGAATTAAATCCAGTCAAACTGTACATATATTGTGGATCTATTTGATTAAGGAATAAAAAATGTATATATTTAAATTATTTTTGAAGCCATCGTGACGCAATAGTACAGTGTGTTACTGCAAAATGATGTTTCTAGATCTGGCAGACAAATGTAGCAAAATACAATGCCTCGAGAATTCAGCAGAAATTCGGCAAATGGAGCGCCATAATGTGAACGGAGTGTCTTGAAACCAGATTCCCACGTTCCCTCTGCCTCCCTTGCTACAGCATAAAAGTAAAAAATAATTCTTTACTTATTTAATTTCCTAAGTGGGGAATAACACTTTAAAAATGTTTAAAAATAATTCTTTGCCACTAAGTTATATCTCAGATAGTGAAGAAGAACAAAATAAAAATCATATTGTGATTGTATTAAATCCTGAATACTTTTTTTTCCTCACAGGTACGGAATCCTAAAAAACACGTAAAAACCAAATCAAATCGTATCACAGTGACAGCGACATTACTATCTTCCACCATCTACAACTTTTATACAGCAACGTGTATTCCATCTTGTTTACATGTACACCACGTACAGGGTGTTTGTTAGTACGCGGCGCGACGACAAATTGTGTGTTTTTTCGTCACAGACTCTAAATGGCCGATTGAATCCTTATATTATGCTGATCTAGATATCACTTCGGATCTTTCTTATCTTTTGCTTTGTTTTTTTGGGGATAATGATTTATGTCGTGGTACAGTGGATCAGCGGCTATGAAACTGGTTCCTTGTTCGATTCTGACTAGAAAAGTTGATAAAAGAGTCTGACTGTTTTAACATTATGGTTCCCTTTGCCTATACTTGTATGTATACGCGATACATACAGAAAATTCTACTAAACAGAACGTAACAAAAACAATAAAAAGAAAAACAAATTGCATCCCTAAATTAAAAGGAAATAATAACAAAAATCTATATATTCCCATAAAAAAACAAAATTAACCAAAACAATATCCAAAAATATTCTAAAACATATTTTTGGGGTAAAAATATTAAATTTTTGTACACAAATTGTGATTTATTTAACAAAAGGAACAAATTACTTACATAAGCGCTAACGGTACACGCGTGTAGAAATATTACAAGGTATTTGCGAGTGATTGTCATGGGAAATGCTTGTTGGGGCACTTCTGGAGTGTTTTATAACGTTTTTGTTGAACAATTTCAAATGTTTACCGCTTTACTCAGTTTTCTTGAACTGCTTCATGCTGTATGTGGCATGTCGTAGGATAGGAATATTGTATCTAGTGTTGAGACACTCCGTTTTTCACACACCGCCTATTTTTCAAGAACTTTTCAAGCCGCGTTTATACGAAATAAATACAAACAGGAGCGGAGAAATAAACGCAAAATTAAATAATATCATTTCTATGATATCAAACTCACGATGTTATGAATGAAGCTGTAGATTTTTCTTTTATATCTTTGCACAAATAGAAATATAACTTATCGTACAAAAATAACACGCACTTGCAAGTACTGAACTTTTATTAGCTTCACTATGTATCTTGTATATAGCATAGTTCTAGACACACCGTTACCTTTTTTTGCGCAACATTTTTGACACATTCCTTATTGAGAGCCGGAACTTAAAGCCTGTCTGTGTCTTAGTACCAGAGCTAGAAAATAAAAATAATTCATACCTCCATTTGGAAATCGACTCCACAACCGTCGCAGTCCGACTAGATTCTAATAATAAATAGAATATGTTATGTACGCAACCACATTTTGTTAGCGTTCAGGTGAATGGTACCTGTTTCAATATATCAAAACTATTGGAAATATGAATTCTATATAACTATTGTATTGAACAATGTAAAATTCAATGTTTTACAATCTTTTGTTCTCCGCGTTAAAATTTCGTATATAAATGTGTATATTTTTTTTTTATTCATTTATCTTTTTTACGGGCTGGATAAAGAAAGTTTGTGATAAATTACGCTTCCTCGCGACCATATCGAACCATTGTATAATTTTTTTTGTCTTTACATACCTATATGAAACTCTTCTGTTACTTAGTGACTGTAAGTTTTGGGGAGCAATAGAATTTTATTTATTTAAAGTACACATATAAAACTGCGGGTGGTGACTGTATTCTCCGCATAGTATAGAATAGCAGATGGAACTTGCTATGGAGGATCATTATCCTCGAATTTTCAATGCATTGTTTAAGTGGCGGTATTCAACACCGCGCTTAACCTCATTACATAATAACGAGAAATAATAAACTTAACAAATAAACTTTATCATCACCAAATTAACTTATTGTCTATAAAGTCAGTTTTCGGCCAATAATTATGCTTGATAATCTCTATCTATACTTATAATAAATCTGTAGAAAAGACGTTTCTGTACATTGTAAATATTTAAAAAAAAAATGCCAGGGTGTTAAAGGATAATTAACATAATCCATTTCCAACATTTTTGGAATTTTTGTCTGTTTGTCTGTTTGTCTGTTTGTCTGTTTGTCTGTTTGTCTGTTTGTCTGTTTGTCTGTATGTCTGTTTGTCTGTTTGTCTGTTTATGTGAACACGCATCACGTAAAAAGTACACAATAAATTTAAGCAATTTTTATACATAAAAATTACAAATAAATCAAGGTAGGTTTTAGTGTTTATTTCATTGTAATTGCTTCACTCTATCAAAAGATATAAGTATTTAAGTTTTCAAGACGTTAATATTTGAGATAATAAAA
>JAATLQ010027947.1:29468-62095 GCA_013421005.1 Heliconius erato x Heliconius himera | reverse complement strand
ATATATATATATATATATATATATATATATATATATATATATATATATATATATATATATATATATATATATATATATATATATATATATAAATATTTAACTAAACACACTCATGTGGTCATATATATATATATATATATAAAAAAAACACGCGCGAAACAAAAATAGTAAATTTGAATCAGAAGTTTTAAACATTTTCAATAATCTGTAGACACAGGAAATGGTGTTATCAATTTATTATTATTTTTTAAGATATAATTAATCCCTTCAGTAATCGAATATTATTTATTTTCTTATTTTATATATCATAAGCACGATATGTGTTATCATATTTTTACAGATTTAAAACAAGATTGTATTGCTTTTAAAGGATTTTCCGCTTTATATTTTAGCTTAGAGGACTCTGATAAGTAATATACATAGCCTGTAATGATAGACGAAGTCCGGCGTTGAGTTCCACCAATTAACTCAACAGTTTTAAAATTAGGAGGGTATGTGTGGCTCTTTTATTTTATTCTCATCAAAACACTTCCGTTCGCCACTTTCCGCTGAATTAAGGAGTCATTTTGTGTTGAGTGGCGGAACACAACGCCCCACTTTGACTCGTTGTCAGAGCGAGTAAATGAAAATATGACATTTTAAATTTCCTTAAGTGAAATTCTAAATATCGACCACAACCTGCTGCTTTCACAGTAGCACGCCCCTGCGTGATTGGCCTTAGGAGATTTAAAAGTTTTTATCTATAAAATGATTACTTTTTCTTATAAACACGTGTTAAGTGAGTCTGAATCTTACTTAAAAGAAGAAATAATATAATAATTGACGATAATTACTTAAAATATTTTCTTATTTCTCTATAACGAGAAAATGCACGCGACCCTCTAAAAACAGATATAAACACACATAGGAAAAATGACAATATTCGTTTTTTTAGATCACTAAGAAATCCAGAAATATTGCTACAACTTGATATAGTCATAGACAGAATTAAATGTAATATTCTGGGTATCAGTGAAATGAGAAAATTTGGAGAAAGAATAGGCGAGACAGCAGGAATGTACGGAGTTGGATTACTTATTAAAAAATATATTATAATAGGAAATTAATGGAATCTCGAAAGGAATTGGGATTCTTTCTGAGAGTCCTTTAATTTCTTCTATTTTATCTGGTTTTATTTTTATTTTTCCCAGTAGGTAAAGATAAAAATAAAATATTGTGGACTTTTATACCGACATATTCAGCAACCGAACAGACGAAAAGAAGACATTAAAAAACTGATAAGTTCTATAGAGACCTGCAAAATACTATCGACAACGGTCATTTATAGAAATGTTATAGTTATAGCCAATTTTAATGGACAAATTGGAGTATACAACATGGGGGAACAATACGTAATAGGAAAGTATGGATTTGGGAAGAGAAGCATTTGTAGGGGTATTGCACAATATTTAATATTATTTATAAATAACATATTATAAATAACATTTGTAAACACTCAATAATAAATTTTTAAAGCCGTAAGGTTAAAGGAGACTGAGCTGCATTGATGAGGCGGCAAAACATCAGCACAGCTGCTCATTTGGCCGTACACAATGCAGATTGGTACCGTCTCTGTTAGACGACAGCGAAACGTGGGTATTATAGAAGAAGAATGAAGAAAGGTGAATGCTGTGGAGATGCGATCTCTTCGTAGGATATGCGGAGTCAGCTTAGCTGATCGAATCCGCAATGAAGAGGTACACACAATGGCAGGTACTAGCGAGGAGGTCACGGTAAGAATGAAGAAGAACGTGCTCATCGGTTTGGGCACGACGAACGAATGAGTGATGAAAGAATGGCAAAGCAGATTTATGATGGATAAGTGAGCGGTAAGAGAGGTAGAGGGAGACCTCGGTTGATCTTCGAAAACACAGTATCAAAGATACTGGAGAAAGGTCACGTAAAAAGCATGAGGACCCCCCGGAGGGCATGTATGAAGAGGTTGATGACAGTGGAGGAGGCGAAAGAGGTATGTAGAGACCATAGCGTTTGGTGCTCCGTTCTCTCTGACTACTCCGCTAGGGATAAAGCGTGAAGCTAGTTTAGTTTAGTTTAGTTTTCAGTGCGTTCAGTTGAGGCCAGTCGTAGCGCAGTGGCACAAAGTGCTGCTGCTGTGTGCGAGATACAGCGTGAAGCCAAAATAATGGAAGTTTTGAGAAGGTATGAAGATTTATGAAGTATCGCAGGCATCATGTTTTTTAAATGATAAGAGAATAGTTGATATGCGCAATAAGATAATATTACGAGATAATAGTATTACGAGATTATTAAATCCGAAAACAGAACCATTGCATAGACTCCACCTTCTTCGGCAATAACCGACGCATCCCAAGCGTGTGTCAAAGCCGTCCAACAGCCGGCAGCGACAATTATACAATGAATGGAAAACTGTAATTTTCTTTCCAAGGCTCAATCTGAAGCTCTATAAGTGCAAGTCAACCGTATATTCTGCGCATATTTCGAAAAAGAATATACAGTATATTACACGACGCAAAGTACCCAGGATTCAGAACAACAACAAATAATGTTAACAAGTCATTATTTCTGACCTCGTATTGAAATACATTTACAAATACAAATACAAAGAAATTTGAAAAGAAAAGACGAAAGTCACACTTTCAAGAGATCGGAGATAATGAAATTAAAAACACTTCTCCTATCTCTCCTCCTATCAAAACTTGTACCACAGTAAGATCTCGAGAAAGTCTAAGACAGAACTATCGTTACCTAATATAGTGTATATACCAGTATTATTAAAGGAAGAAACAATTACAGCTATTAACACACTAACACTGGAAAAAGCTTCAGGGCCAGATCACGTAACGGACGAATTCTTCCAAATCTAATAGATATTTAATAAGATTATAAACACTAAATTTATTCCTCACGATTGGACTACCTCAACAATAATATTATTGCATAAGAAAGGAGACAAAGGAGATATCGGAAATTATAGGGCGATAAGCCTCATGTCCGACATTTATAGGGTATTTTTCAAAATGTTACTATTTTGCATGACGACACTAGATGAAAACTAAAGTACAGGCGGGTTGTCGAAAAATCTTTCGACTATTGACCATATCCATGTACTCGTATTAAGGCAAGTCATTCAAAAGAATAATCTGTTAGATTCGTGGATTTTCACAAAGTTTTTGATTCCTTGGAAGATCAGTACATACTCGTATGGGAAGCTTTAGATATACAGGGAGTACAAGCAAAATACGAATATATCAGACTACTGAGAAATATATATATTTTTTTTTACGGAAAAGGATAAGGCAAACGAGCGTTCGGGTCACCTAATGGTAAGTGATTACCGCCGCCCACGGCCCCGTGCAACACCAGAGGAGCTACAGGTGCGTTGCCGGCCTTTAAGGTGGAGATAGACGTGCTTTTTGAAGGTACCCATGTCATATCGACCTGGAAACACTGCCGCGGGTAGGTCATTCCACAGTTCCGTGGTGCGTGGAAGGAAGTTCCTACGAAACCGCACAGAAGTGGATTGCCATGTATCCAGGTGGTGTGGATGATATTTCAGCTTATGGCGTACTGTGCGGTTAGAAAATTCGGCGGCAGGTAACAGGTCAAACAGTACTGTACAAAGAAGATTGGAAACAAAAGTAGACCCTATTGAAAAAGGCGTCAGACCTTGTGACAAAAATAAAAAATGTACCGTATCTTTTAAAATTTAATAAATTTTAATTTCTTTTTAAAATAAAATATTGCATTTTTTCCAGAGAGAATTTAATGTCAAGACACTTCGTCATAATAGTAATTGTATGCTGATTGGTGAAACGTTTTCTCGTATTTTATACTTTCATTCTTAATCTACTTAATTCAAAAAAAAATTGATTCTATTGTATATTGTATAGTAAAAATATTTTTTAATTTTTTTATCAAAGTTTATGAGATATAGCTTAATGACTGATTTATTCAACAATTAATTAAAAGCTACGAGGCCGTCGTGACGCAGGGGCGTGTGCCCGCGAAAAACAATTAAAAAATAGTAGAAAAAAACAAAGAAAAATGAAACTTACCCCGACGGCTAAGAGGAACGCAATAGCTAGCATCATCTTTGCTACGAGTATGAAATATCATTACGAGTTCCCCCTATTTTATTGAATTTTGAATGATAACGAAATCGATTACGTGATACATTATCTAATAATCCGTCTTTCTGTCTGGTTTATTATTTTATTAATATAGACATGCCACACGCTCGTACTTTACATGGTTAATTTATAGTTGTGGGAGTGGCAGCAATGGGCATTCGTCAATTTTGTAAATTTCCATTCTATTTTGATGTGAATTATTTTATTATATATACTTAACTTTTAACTGTGGACGCACTACTCTTTGCAAAAATCGTATATTGTATTTCATTCCAATCGTATACAAGTGCACGTTTTTTTGGTTGGCAAGAGGCAAGAGGGTGCGTTACCGGCTGCAAATTTTGTGTTATTTTGTTTTAAATTTCGACTACGGTAACATATGTGAGATCGTGCATCCATTTTTGTTTTAGGTAGTATACAAACATAATGACAAATAATCGATTAAGATTCAGTCGTGCTGGCCCACCGAGGCTTCTGTACCTCTTTAAGGATTGTAGGTCAACGGAAAGTACAACTTATAAAAGTTTACCAACTAAGTTTGCGGGTATGTGCACTCATGAAATGAAGTACAGCTATACTAACAACATAAATAAGTTCTAACATGCGTATAAGAATTTCGACGTAGCTTGTTAACAACGTATAGCTTAGTGGTCATAGCTATTGGACGGTTTTCAAGAGGCGCGGGTTCAAATCCCGCTACGTTCAAATTTTTGTACGTTTTCTAAACAAGTATTTTTCTTTCTAAAATGTAGAATAACACTATAAATAAATTGAAATAGTTTTTTTTTGTTTTTTGTTTGGTAGAGCTTAAATTTACAAGCATATAGTAAAACAATATAAGATTTTTTTTAAGTTTTTGTTCCTTTTTTCATCCCAGACAAATTAAAGAAAAACGTGCTTATATTGTTATTTTCTTAGATATATAATTAAATAAATAGTTGTAACCACAATATATATTTATATTCTCATTTATCCTTCCTTAAGGATATTAAAACAAAAAAAAAATAAACTAAACTAGCTTCCACGCTTTATCCCTAACGGGGTAGTCAGACGGAACGGAGCGCCAAACGCTACGGTGTCTACATACCTCTTTCGCCTCGTCCACTGTCATCAACCTCTTCATACATGCCCTCCAGGGGGTCCTCATGCTTTTTACGTGACCTTCCTACAGTATCTTTGATACTGTGTTTTCGAAGGTCAACCGAGGTCTCATCCTACCTCTCTTACCGCTCACTTTTCTATCATAAATCTTCTTTGCCATTCTTCCATCACTCATTCGTTCGACGTGCCCAAACCAGCGGAGCACGTTCTTCTTCATTCTCACCGTGACATCCTCGCTAGTACCTGCCATTCAATGTACCTCTTCATTGCGGATTCGATCAGCTAAGCTGTCTCCGCATATCCTACGAAGAGATCATTATTGTTTCATTCCCTCTAACGCTACTTAGAACATCCCTGACACTTTCCCAAAATTCCTCGAGTTTGCCTAATGGATCCATGAATATGTTACTATATTTTAGTGTCCACACTTAAAGGTTAATAATAATTACAAAAAATTGTAACATTGTCGGCCTAGGAATGTAGGAAATTAGGTTTGCTTTGGAGAGTTTGTTGTTTTTAGATTTTCATAGTAGATTTGGCTAGCACCTTTGGCTTAGGTTTGTTAAGAAATGCCTTGAGAGTACAATCAGGGTCGTTAAAGTTTCGAAAGATGGTTAAGCTATCAAATATAGATAACGACTTCGAATTTGTACATGAAAACTAGTTCCTATTTTAAATAACCTTCGTTGTAAGCATTTAACGCATTTCTACAACTGTATTGCCAATTTCAATGAAAAAGTAATCTGAACCCCACTTAGATCAGTAGATGAAATATTTACTTAAATTTATATTTCCATTTCTTCGTTCTGGTGTCGAGGTTAAGCGCGGCGTTGAGTTCTGCCACTCAACACGCAATGCCTCTAGAATTCAGCAGAAAGTGGGTAACGGAATGTCTTAACACTAGGTTCCCTCTGTCTACCCTGCTGTGTGCGGGATACAATGTGAAGCTGATTTGATTTGATTTAAAGCAATCCGATGTAAATATTCTGATCGAAATATACACTTCAGACAGTACTAGACTAATTATGATATAAAGTAGATAAAACAATCAATTATGTAGATAATAATGAAAATAATATAAAAGATTCCAAACATAATGTTAGGTATAAGACAAGCAAGCGAGTCAACTGAAACGGATTTTTCTTTTAAAATAAATAAATAATGTATTTGGAAACAGATAAGATAAAATACATTTTTGTACATGTAGCTTATAAAGCACACAGCAGGGTAGGCAGAGAGAAAATAGTGTTAAGACACTCCGTTCCCCACTATGATTAATTAATTTTGCCTAAACATGTGTTAAATAAAAGATGTTTGTTCCTATAAATTCGCAAGAATACAGTGAAACAGACTTATTAAAACAAGTTATTATTAAAATCAAAAATCCGACTGTAGAAAAAAACAAGCCCATTAGTTCATTAACGCCTAATATTAATAACCTATCTCCAACGTCAATCTTAGATTGTTTCATATATCTATCCTATCTAGAGATTGGATAGATATATGAAACAATCTAAGATTGACGTTGGAGATAGGTTATTAATATTGGGCGTTAGACTTCCAGATGGAATTCATTTTAATACACTAGGGCTCCTTGTGAAGATTTGATTGGTTGAAGAATAGGTCCCGACTGTTAATTTTAATTAACCACTGGGTTTGTGTTTTCTTTTTATTTTTATGCAGTCGGGGTTTTTTTAATATTTGTTTTATTTTACTTTTTTTGTTATTAAGTTCGAAATCAAGTTATCATATTTATCAAGTTCGAAAATCCGTCTTTGACTATAATAAAATTAACATACATATGTATGTGTCTATTGAAAAGTTTTACTTTCTGTGACTTGGAGTCGAAGCTTCGGTTTTAGGTTCGGTTTTTAATTTTAAATAAATAATAATAATGAAATTCAACAAAATGTTTAATTTATTTTTCTGCTTCACAACAGGACTGTTTGGCAAAAATATAAATAGGAAAATCATTTCTCGTTATCCATTATTGCGACATTATTGATACCAATATTAAATCTCGTTTTATTATTATTTAAGATATCATAATATTCGACGTATACAGTGATTATATTGTGTAACTAGCGGCCTGCCCGCGGCTTTGCCCGCTTGAATTACATGATTATTCATTTAAGAAATATAGATATTACAAACCTTAATTATTAATTAATTGATTTGGATAAATATTCACGATATTTTTTGTAAAATAACTTATTTTAGCTCCTGTACAGTTTTTAAATTAGTAACATAAATTATTAGTTAAATATATAATTGGTATCTGGGGACACGGCAGTGCCCCCGCTAAGTCGAGCAAAAAAAAGCGGCACGGCCGTACCATCCTTTTCTCAAAGCAATTCAGGCCATTTTCGACCCCCCTATAATTTCGTTGTGGATAAAACAAGAAACCTGAATTTTCAGTAACTAATCAGGCATTATATAATACAGAATATACATAGAAAGCATGTTTTTAGACATTTTTACATAATTTATAAAATAATCAACATTTTCGGTCGAGTTCAAGTCGTACTCATGCCCCGAGAGTTTCGTACCAGTTTCATGAATGGAGATACACCAAAAGAATAACTAATAAAGTTGTCATTTTGTATCAAATTAAGTACAGATTAAAATTTGTACCTAATGGTTCTTTTCTGTGACACAAATACAATAAGTTGTCAATTTTTTAAAAAAACATTTTAGAATTTTTCCTATATACGTGCCGTAAGTTTTAACATCTTAACAAATTTTGTAATTGTATGTCAACGGGAAGCACCCTATAGTTTTGATAGAAAATACGACAAATACCAAAGCATAAACCCTCATATTTCATCGTCATTTGATTCCGATGCTTTAGAAGATAGATTTTTTTTGTGCCCTAAGGGAATATAGACTTGAACATCAATGTTCAAGTCTATATTCCCTTAGGTATCTAAGCTTTAACCGATCTTGTACAAAATAGTCTTGACAGACGGACAGACAGACAAACAACAAAGTTATAAGAGTTTTGAGGTATATACCCTAAAATACTCTTGGCATATGTATGAAACATGCAACATATAGGTGCAATAGTGCAATGTCGGTACGTGTCGCTTGTAAGTTATGAAATAATACTGCAGGATATTTTTACAAACAGCGTGAGAGCATTTTTTTCTTGAGACACAATTTTTTAGAGGTTGCTCCCAAAAAGTCATTCTAAAGTCATTCTTTTGAAGAATCTTACCAGCGTGATTCAGAAAACAGTTACAGTTGTACTGTAATCATTCGAACATTGTTAGAAAAATATTACTACGTTTATGTTAAATTTATTGTAAGTATAGATTACACTTACACAACGTAATTAACGTTTAACAAATAATAACTCAATAATATGTTTTATGCGTTATCAACATTCATTATCATATGTAGTCAATAGATATCGTGGCGTATCTGTTTCCATTTTTTCAAATATAAATATCTTAAAAACTTTAAGTACATTATTTTTTGATAGAGTGTAGCGGTAACCTTTCCAAACTTAAAATATAAAGTGTTTTATGCACAGCGCACTCTATTTAAGACTTAAAATTAAGAACAGTTTAAAAATGCTGTTTTTTTTGTAAAATTTCACCTAACATAAAATTATATTAACCGAAAACGTTGTTGTGCTAAAGTATTTGTTTAACTCCACAGTATGTTTTATGCGTTATGAAGATTCGTTATTACCCACTCTTTGTTGTCTATAGATAGCGTTCTTGTATCTATTTCTACTATCTCAAATATAAACTTTTTGAAAACTTAAATACATATATCTTTTGATAAAATGAAATAAAAACTAAAAACCACTCTTAGTTACTTGCAATTTTTGTGTGTAGGAGTTGCTTAAATTTATTGTGTACTTTTTACGTTATACGTGCACACATAAACAGACAAACAGACAAAAATTCCAAAAATGTTGCAAATGGATTCTGTTAGCTATCCTTAAACACCCTGGCTAATGTTTTAAAAATATTTTAAATGTACAGAAATTACTTGTCTACAGATTTATTATAAGTATAGATGTAAATATGTACTTATAGTCGTAACTGATTGATTTATATATATGGAAATAAACAAAAAAAAGGCCGATCGTGGCGCAGCGGCACGAGGTGTGACTGCAAAACCGACTGGTTGTGGATTCGATCCCCACTCGAGGAGATGAAATATTTACTTAAATTTATATTTCCATTTCTTCGCTCTGGTGTCGAGGTTAAGCGCGGCGTTGAGTTCTGCCACTCAACACACAATGCCTCCAGAATTCGGCAGAAAGTGGGGAACGGAGTGTCTTAACACTAGGTTCCCTCTGCCTACCCTGCTGTGTGCAGGATACAGCGTGAAGCTAATTAATTTTTTTTAAACAAAAACAACTGCTCCGAGACCAAACTGACCGTCATACTTTTTTAAAAATTCATTCATCATCAATTCATTGTCAGTATTTGATTTCTGGTTTTATCGATAAATGTCGATTAGACATCGTCTACAATGCGATGAGACAACATATATTAGATATCGTCTACAATGATATGTGTAACTGTTGCCAGGTTTTGATTTTGTAGTTTATTTTTGTTTGTATCTTGTTAGCAAAACTAATAGCCAAAGATCTCAGGGCTCCCAAATCTACGTCATATAAATTTTGAGAATCTATTAGTATAATATGTAGTTAAGACAGTATGCGTACTGACTTACTTGAAAGTAGGGCCCTTTCATAGGTAACGCCAAATAAACATACATCCGTGTCTGGGTGGATAATTGAGCTATCAGATTGGTCTAGGGGCTTATAAGGGGTCTCGAAATAATCTGTAAATAATATATGTAAAATTAAACCTAGTATAACATAGTTTGCCCCAATTAAAAAAAAAGGCAAAGGCAAGGAAACGGAATCGGAATACACAAATATTTAACACGGGTAATCTGTGAGCGATCAGTATGAATATAATTTTTTCAACCGGATATTAATCCTTTAAAATATTATGAGTGGAAAGAGTTTAAATATTATTTTAGTATCGTTTTATCAATTATTTTCTAGTGAACATTTTCGTTCTTATATCCTAAGTATACTGACACATTCAATTGCCTGGCGATAACCTCACAACCACAAATGTTTAAAAACAATGCCTTCATTTCTTAGCAAAATTTTAAATTATAGTTCTGGTTATATAAAACCATACCGGATATCAAATAATTTTAAATCATGAAAATCTAGAGATAAATATCATATAAAACAAATCACAGATATAGATAAAAAATTCGTCAACCATTGAATTAAAAATAAAGTGACGACATAAAAGATAGATTAGTAACTGGCTACCGTAAACTTAACGAACATATACAAGATGTCAAATTTCTACTTTCGGACATAGCAACATAATTGTCGCATTTGGAAAACTCAAATTATAAAAATCTGACTGTGGTACTTGAAAGTTTTTGAAAAGCAAACTTAATACTTAACTTACTTAATATTAATAATAAGTAAACCCTAAGAAATGTATCGTTATTTATACATAACCGTAAGAAATGTATTCAATTCTAATATCTTTATAAATCTATTTTATATACAAAGTATCATGACGCTGTCTAGAAACCAAAAAAAGAATCAAAAAATATAAATAATGAAAACCATTAAAATAAAGTAAAAGAATGTTTTTTTTTTAAATCCTCTCGTTGTCACCACGTTTTATCCTTTTTCCGGTTATCTATGCCTAATAATATTTTGCAACGGTAATGACGATTAATGGCTGCTTTGGTCGTCTAATGGTTTCTACGTCTTATTGAACGTAATATATAATTTTTTTATCAATTATTGGTATTTATAGAATATATACTTAATTAGTATGTTACATTTTCACTATTTAAGCTCGTAGATTTTTTAGCTTTACGCTTTATTCCGTATATAGCAGAGCAATCAGAGGAAACCTAGTGTTAAGAGAGTCAGTTTCCCACCCTCCGCCCAATTTTCGAGGAATTGCGTGTTAAGTAGTGAAATTCAATGCCCTTGTTAGAGTAGGAATCGAACCCATACCGTCGTGTCTGCAGTCAGATGCTTTGTTGCTACGAGATGAAGATTAGTCTAAATTCCAAAATATTTGAAGACTGTGGCCTGAATATCTTGAACAGCCTCATTTTACATAATCAAATTTATGATATTCTATTTTATTTTATTTCTATTAACAATAATGAAGCTTGTAATTAATGCACATATCTGTTAAATTATCTTTATATTATCAAACGCTGACTGACAACAGTCTATATTTTTTTAGTAACGTTTACTATAACGCCATCTACTTTAGTTACAGTAAACTACAGACAGATCTATGTTCAAAATTAAAAAATAAAAATGACTCACAAAAGATATTTGCAATTAGTAGTTGCAATTATATATATTTATGTTCACTTGGTATATTTACCAATAATAGTTAAAGTATCTATTAACTTGTAATGGCAGGACTGACTATAGTTTTAAAGTATCTAATGTATAAAGTAGCCATAAAATTTATAAAAATATAATTAATACTATCAATCGTCTTTAGACGAAAATTACAAACACGAAATTTAGAATACAAAATTATGTATGTTTATATTTATTTAATTGGTTTTTTTGTTAGTTTTATCCTTTTCCCTAGCAAGTCAAAGATAACAGTGCACCATACGCTACGGCTTCTGTGTACTTCTTTCATCCACTCTCATTAAGCTCTTCTTAAATAACCTCATGCTTTTTACGTGACCTTCCAGCATCATCGGTACTGAGATCTCGGTGGACAATCGAGGTTCCCCTCTGCCTCTTGTCCCAATAATTCTTACTTCATAATTATTTTTGCCATTCTTTAGTCACTTATTCTCTCAACGTGCTTAAGCCTGAACACGTTCTCTTTTTTAAACATTTTTAAAGTGTTATTCCACACTTAGGAAAGAAAAATACTTATTTAGAAAACCGACCAGGAACGCATGGCTTAGTGGTCAGAGCGCCTGGTTGGTTTCCAATAGGCGCGGGTTCGAGTCCCGCTGCGTTCAAATTTTTATACGTTTTCTAAATAAGTACGTTCTCTTTTATTCTCAATGT
Source organism: Heliconius erato x Heliconius himera (assembly GCA_013421005.1). Classification (NCBI taxonomy): domain Eukaryota; kingdom Metazoa; phylum Arthropoda; class Insecta; order Lepidoptera; family Nymphalidae; genus Heliconius; species Heliconius erato x Heliconius himera. Next base: position 49,777 of record JAATLQ010027947.1, on the reverse strand, counting down.
GACATTCTCGCTTCTTCTAACCATTCAGTCAACTACACTGGATCCGTATACGTAGAGATTGCATCTCCACAGCATTCATTATTCATTCTTTTGTAATACCCACGTTCGTCTTTACCAACATCGAATTTCTCACATCGCCGTCCTCTTTTCCTTACTTACTTTCGAGACATTGCGTGTTGTGAGGCTGTCTTGTAACCAGAGCGAGAAAATTATATAAATTTTGTTTTGTTGGCACTTAATAAAAGCTTATTAAATGCCAACATTCATTATGTCATAGTTTATTTTACTTTAAATATTTAAGAGATAGATGATCTCTTAAATATTGAAGGTAAAATAAACTGTGCGAACAGTATAATATTGACATATGCTTAAAAATTGAAATTTATGTCTACATCTAACTCCTAGGCTGCGATAAGTTTTGCGGTTCATATGAAGAATGTAAATAAAAAACAGTAATGTAAATGTACATAACAATAAAAATTGTTGGCTAGCAGAAACGCCCCTTCATCGAACTGCAAAACTTATTGAACAACCTATTTCAAGATCTTTTTGTATGATACTGCTTAGGAAGGAGATGATGACAGCGAAGATGTCACCTTAACAGGAATTTCTGAAAAAAAAATTAAAGCATTTGCAACTACTAAATCTGACTCTTATATTTTTTTATTAGCTTTTATATAATAGATAGTGTCTCGAGTAGCTTTAATTACCTATCAACTTTTAATATTGTATCTCTTATAGATAGCCTAAGACATATATTTTTAAAAATTAAGTTATTTTACTTTCAACAGAAACGCTAGATTCCGATAAAATTGAAGATTCTATGTTTAGATTTGAAAATTTTACCCTTTACAATTAAAATGACAAATTTTATTGTCAGTTATCGCTGATTTGATTATTTTGTCAATTAACAAAAAATGTTGACCACAATGATGCAAGCTTTTTTAATAATGTTACAGTGACCATAGAACATTATAAATACAAATTGCGAACATATTAAAAAGATTAAATGAAAAGAAAAGTTCAGAAAATGGAGGATATGTGATGTTACTGTAGTACATCTACATTAAATTCTCCGCACACGATTACAGATATATTATTCAAACATATATTCGTAGATAAATAAGGTGACCATAAATAATATGGTATCATCAAGCTGATCTAATGATGGAGCCAGGACCTCAATCTTCAAAATTTTCAGGTTAATAGCAAACCCGAGTGGTTTAGATCAGTTTAATGTATTGCTTCGAGTACTTTCTATAGAACTTGTAGTACTTAATGTAAAAAGAGCGAGAGAGAGAGAGAGTTACTGTAGCGCCTGCGAAGAAAGCTTATATTTAGGCAAGGAGATAAATGTAATGAATTTCATTCAATTCAATTATATTAGGTAACTGATTAGTTTTCATGCTTAAATGAACCTAGATAATGCCCCAATTATCTTGTACAATCTAGCAAAGGAAAAACATGATAATATTATAAATTTATCTGACTTATTTATTGGCTAATTAATTGCAAATCAGTAATTTAAATTGCTACGGTATAGAATCAAAGCAATAGTGATGTGGAGTGCACTTGTTTTTCTGTTTGCTGTGTCGTGGGTAAAAATTTATTTATGTTTACCTATATTTAACACCGTAGAGACCGTAGCGTTTGACGCTCCATTCTCTCTGACTACCCCGCTAGGGATAAAGCGTGAAGTGAGATTAGATTAGATTTATATTTAACACTTTTTACATTCGATAACCTTAAACATAGGAAAAAATCAGATTTGAATTGTGGTCTTAATATTTTCTGGTCTTAATATTGTTATTTATTTCTAGGCATTCGCTCTTCCAAATTTAAGGGAAGTTGGCTATCCTGAAGATGTCCGAGGTAACATCTATTTTTTTCAGCTTTACGCTTTATCCCGTATCCGTTCCCATTAAGACATTTCCGTATTCCACTTTCCGCCGAATTCTTGAGGTATTGCGATTTGAGTGGCGGAACTCATTACCAGAACGAGAAAATGTAAATATTAAATATTTCACTTCTTCGACTGTGGATCGAATCCACAACTGTCGTGTTTATAGTCACATGATAGCTTCAACAACGATTTAATTACAACAAATTGTTAAATTATGAATGTTAAATTATTTAACTTAATTTTTCTTTTAACAGGTAGCTCCAGCAGAATTGTATCAGGATGGGAAGCGAGTGTAGGCCAAATTCCTTATCAACTGGCTCTGCGCATAGTTAATATTAACGGTAGACTTAGATCGTGTGGTGGCTCCCTCATCCATCACCGATGGGCTCTAACCGCTGGACATTGTATCGATTTGTTAGTATTTAATATTCTAGGATCTAAATAACTTGACAAGTGTATAATAATACCTTGGTTTTTTGCGTTGTTTGAAAATTTGAAAACTACTTTGTTAATGTACTTTGGTACTTTGTTAATTTTGTTCATTATTATTTATTACTTAATTTAAACAGACAGAAAAATCAAAAAAATATAAATAGCAAAAATATCTGTCGATTATGTGAAAGTACAGATATTTGTGTTAGCGTTCACTCTGATAACGACAAAATTAATGTTTTTTTTTAATAATGAACTGTAATGTCTAAAATATTATTTTTATATTTGCAGTCAAAAACAGTCGTAGTACGTGCCGGTACAGTAGAACTTACTCGACCTGGTATGATATTCGAAGCTGTGGAGCATTTAACCTTCCCTACGTTTGTGGATGGTCTGCCGTTCGTACAAATTGATGACATCGGATTAATCAAGCTGGATTACTTTGTCCAGTACTCGGGCAAGTTCATTTATTTTTCTAAAAATTAAAATGAAAACAGAGAAAGAGTTTCTAAAAAATATTCTCCGATGATGTAAAACTAAAAGTGTATTTTAAAAGTGCTAGTACAATATCATTTTCTTTATTTTGTATATTTACAGATACTATTCAGCCTATTAGGTTGCAACCAAGCGCCCACAAAGATAGAGACTACAGTGGGATTCATTTAATTGCTAGCGGGTGGGGGTTAAACTGGACCCAAAGTAAGTCACAAATAAAATTTAGGATTTCCTATACAAAATTATACGAAATTAATATGGAAAGACGTATTGCTGCTATTAAGACAGTTAATGGTGTCTTAGTTGCATTAATGAGTCTCATTAATATGAGACAGTGAAACGTCAGTACTGTTGCCGACGCTGATGCTATTACATAAGAAGAACGGAAGAAAGGCGTAAACGTGGAACGACGAATAACAAACGAAAGAAATAATAACGAAAAAGATTTATGAAGCAAGAAAAGCTCGCGAAGACCTTGGAGGTCGATATAAGTACACTAAAATGGATGGTGGTCACGTAAAAAGCTGATGATCAAAGTGGACGAGTAGAAAGAGGTATGCAGAGACCGCAGTGTTTGGCGCCCATTTCTTCTAGTTAAAGATGAAGCGTGTTGCTAATAACAGTGTACACTGTAATCCATGTAATTTCCTTATCTATCTATATATATAAAAGGATATGTACCTGACTGACTGAGGTAAGACGCACGCACAGCCGTAACCGCTGATGGTGGAAACGTGAAATTTGGAGAGATATTTATTTTCATAATCTGGATTCCACTAAGAAGGGATTTTGAAATATTTTAACCTTAAAAGGATGAAATAGGGATTGAAGTTTGTATGGATTTTATTTGAAATCGGCACCGATTTTTATAAAATTTGAAATTCAGATTCTTAAAAATATTTCATTGAACACGTGTTTCATGGTTTTGTAAAATTCGGGGTGAATTTTAAAAAACTTAAGGGTTCAAATAAGAGGTTGAAAGTTTATATGGAAAAATCTTTAAATCGCCACCGATTTTTATAAAAATTGAAATACAGACTTTGTGGATTTTTTTTAAATTCGGGGGGTTCTAAGGGCACCCTTAGGTGTCTAAGGGTGCAAATAAGCGGGCGAAGCGGCGCGCGCCCACTAGTAATATATAAACGGCTCGTGTTGAAAAATCCAAAGAAAAAAAAAATTAAGATGCACCCTTTATATTTACAGAATTTTCTGCGTTAGCCATATTTATACTCATTTATGTAAATTGAAATTGTAAAAATTTACTTCTAAAAAGTAATTACATGAACCACGTTTATAATGTAATAATTGTTTCTTTAGACCAGGGTGGTGTCGCCACAGAGGCTCTAAATTGGGTTAATTTAGTTGGAGAGTCCAACGAGAATTGTCTAAGGATTTACAACTACAGTAGGATTATAGTGGAGTCTACATTATGTGCCGGTCCACACAATGTTTCAAGTCAATCGACATGTGATGTAAGCATTTTTTTATTTTCTACATTCCCTGCAATTATAGCATTAACTATGGTTACGTTTATACGTAATATAAGGAATTTTTAAATAATAAGTTAAGAATAGTTAATATAAGTATTTGAAATATATGGGTAGGCAGAGGGAACCTGTGGAAATAGTGTTAAGACAATCCGTCATATAATTTATTTTATTAAATGTAATATTTAAAAGTTTTATTTATTTAAATATATTATATTTATATTCTAATTTTATAATACGTTATATTTTACTTTATTGATATCCAGAAATCGCTAGTTCAAATCAGGCTCTAAGGATCATTAAATAATGAATTAGTTAAAAAAAATAAATTAAATTAGATTCACGCTGTATCCAGCATACAGCAGGGTAGGCAGAGGGAACCTAGTGTTACCCACTTTCTGCCAAATTCTGGAGGCTGAAGAAATGGAAATATAAATTTAAGTAAACATTCCATTTCCTCGAGTGGGGATCGAACCCACAACCAATCGGTTTTACAGTCACACTTTGTGCCACTGCGCCACCATTGGTCTTAGACTGGAATGAATTAGTTGTAACTAATATATTATTAATTAGATTTAATATTATTTATTGATAATAATATTAAATCAACATACTAATATATTATTGTTGTGCTTGTGCTATGAGCTCGCGGAGTTGTTTTGATGACCATATGCGGACAGTCACTGTTCGCATATGGTCATCAAATGTCACAAGTTTCATACACTAATAAAACTATGAAATAGAACCAATTAAGTAAATTCTGAATAGTGTGATATACGGTTAAACTTATATTTTTTTTTAAAGTATTAACTATTGCAACAGGGTGACAGTGGAGGCCCCCTGGTGATGATAGACGAAGATGGTAAACCAACTTTGGTAGGCGTCGTCTCGTTTGTGTCCAACACTGGGTGCCACACACCTTATCCTGCTGGTAGGCTATGAACTAATATTAACATTTTTTATTTGTTATTTTTTTCAGCTTTACGCTTTATCGCGCAAATATCAGAGTAAGCAGAGAGAACCTAGTGTTAAGATACTCCGTTCCCCATTTTCTGCCGAATTCTGGAGGCATTGCGTGTTAAGTGGCAGAACTCAACGCCGCGCTTAGCCTCGACACCAGAGCGAAGAAATGGAAATATAAATTTAAGCAAATATTCGATCGATACCACTACCAGTTTGTTTTACAGTCACACTTTATGCCCCTGCGCCACGACTGGCGTCAACAAAATGATCTAATTTTTTTAAGTTGACGCTATATTATATGTATATATATGTCAGATGTGTGAAGCGTTTGACCGATTAGCGTGGATATCCATGGGAAAGGCCTATGGACAGCAGTGGCCGTGAAAACGCTGATGTTAGTCATAACATTGATATCATCATCAGATGATTATGTGTATATGTGGGGTCATCCTGACGCAGTGGTCCGCTCCCCCAACAGTGCATATTGTATTTCAGTTGTTTATATTTTTTCGGTCTTGTTTTCTTGGTCGGTTTGTTTTTAAGCTTCCTGATTCAGTAAATAGCAAGATGAGCAAGGAGAACCTAATAGCAGACACTCCAGTCCCCACATTTTTTAGGCCGAAATCGAAATATTGTAGTTTGGTGACGAAATTAATGAAATATTGAGTTTTGAGTGGCTGGTTTTGTCTTGAAAATAATTGATTGCAGCAATTTAACACTCAATCATTGTGTTTACAATGAGACGCTGTCTTACTGCTTCACGGCCTCTAATAAAATAATGCCAGAACAGATTGGCAATATACTTACATAGGAATCTAACTTAGTTAATTAGTTTATTGCAGTACAATTCAAAATATGATATTTTTCTATTTTATCGTCCTACATTTGTCATAATTTTACCAAAAATTTTGTTTTTTTGTTTCAGGTTTCATCCGTACAGGGCACTACCATGATTGGATTTATGAAGTAACAGGTATCGATTTTGATTGGGACCCAGAATCGATCAAAGAGAATGAAAATTAAAATAAAAAAATATATTTATATCAAAATTAAATTATACAGCCTTAAATTTTAATATGCTCTATTAAAATTGTGTCCTTGTAAGTTTATAGAAATTAAAATAGCTTTCCTTTAATTTTCATTAAATTTATATAATATTGTTAAGAAATGTTTTATTTCTCATCATGTTTTGTAATACATTTATTTCAATAAACATATTATATTCTAAACAAACTAGTACTTAGGTGCACTACAAAAGCTGGTTGAGGTCTTTAACAGTAATAAGGAGAAACAGCGGCATATGCGGAGGTAGAAGAAACAAATGTTATTTTCTATATCACGGGTAACAAATCTTACGTCGAAGCGCAGAGGTACAAAGTGTGACTGACTGTAAATGCGACTAATGTTGGGTTCGATCCCCACTCGAGGAGTTGAGTTCCGCCACTCAACACGAAATGCCTCCAGAATTCGGCGGAAAGGGGGAAACAACAGCCTTTAACACCTATATTTTCTACTTTTTGAAGGAAAAATATTCCGCCGATTTCTTTAGGCATTGCATGTTAAGTGGCGAAATTCAACGCCACGCTTTTGCCTCGCCAGAGCGTGAAAATAAAAATATTTCATTTCCTCAAGTGGGAATCGAAATCACAACCTAACGCGTTTACAGTCACACCCTTGTGCCCCTGCGCTACGATAGACCTCAATTACTTTATATAAAAAAAAAATTAAACCAAATCAGCTTCACGCTGTATCCCGCACACAGCAGGGTAGGCAGAGGGAACCTAGTGTTAAGACACTTCGTTCCCCACTTTCTGCCGAATTCTGGAGGCATTGCGTGTTGAGTGGCAGAACTCAACGCCGCGCCTAACCTCGACACCAGAGCGAAGAAATGGAAATATAAATTTAAGTAAATATTTCATCTTCTCGAGTGGGGATCGAACCCACAACCAGTCGGTTTTACAGTCACACCTCGTGCCACTGCGCCACCACTGGCCTCCTGCTTTAATAGTGATTTATTATTTTCGATGAGACAGGGAAGGGAGAACAAGTACAGAGTAGTCAAAAATTAAGCTGACAGTTCTAATTGAGCTTATAATCATTATCTAAATATTAGGAAATTAAAAGGGATTATAACTTCTATGTACATCATAAAGGTACACTATTAATTAAACATGAAGCTTAATCGGTCTTAAATCTCAAAAGGAGTGTATATTTTTATAAATTACAAGACTCACAGTTAGAGGCATCAAAAAGCCGTTAAAAGTTTCCATCAACATCAATAATTATCACAATTACAACTAAGTATATAAAACTAAAATTAGATAACATGTAATATTATTATAAGAATGACATGTCTTGGGAGCGTTTATTTTTATAGGTCTAATAAAGTTATAAATAATTGAACTTTATAATAACGAGTCATATATAATACAATAACAATCAGACATTAGAAAGTCTTAAGTTTATCGTCTTAGACACTTGTAGTGTTAGACACTTGTAGGGAGCCTGGACTCGAGCACTATTCATATAAGTCCCGAACAAGCCGTTAGGCCAGAAAAGTTCAGGTACTGTGGATCCGTTACCACTATCTCGGCACACTCAGGAGCTTTACGCCACGGAATTGAGAATGCAGATATGGATGTGTGGCGTAACGCAGTCTGATCGCAAACGCAACACATTCATTCGAGGTAGTCGTGGGGTCCGTGACGTAGTGGATAACACACCAACAGCGTCGCCTGAGATGGTCCCGTCGCGTGTCAGCCTAGGAACTATGTTGGATGGAAGCGCCTTGCTATGTCTGTCCCTGGAGTGAGACCTCCCAGATACCCGGACGCACGAGGCAGCACTAGTTAGATGTAGTGACGCAGGACATGAAAGCCAATGGAATAACCACCAATGATGGTAAAGATAGTGCAATGTGGAGTAGGTTATACAAGAAGGCAAACCCTGGCATCATACGCTGGGATTAATGCCAAAAAAAAAGAAAAAAGACTCACTCTTGACCAATTGTATCTTCTTCATACAAAACTCCACTAGTAAGACATAAACAATCCATTGATTCACTTTCTTTCCATTTATTTTCCTTCATTTTTACTGGCTTGCTTAATTTCAACTTACGATGCAAAAATAACTAAAAATTTAATTATCAGCTCTAATGGTGAGTATGTATTTACTTACACTTGCTATATTCGTAAAGTGCCAAAAAAATAATACACATTGAAGTCTTTTGCCGAAAACATGAAATATAATAATAAATTTAGAATTCGATTTAATATTATCAGTTATCTATATATATATTTATATATATATCTATATATATATTTATAAATATAAAAGGACTTGTGCTGACTGACTGAGGTAAGACACACGCAGAGCCGTAACCGCTGATGGTAGAAACGTGAAATTTGGGCAGATGTTTATTTTCATATTCTGGACATCCACTAAGAAGGGATTTTGAAAAATTTGAACCCTAAAGGGATGAAATAGGGGTTGAAAGTTTGTATGGAAATTTTTTTTAATCTGTACCGATTTTTATAAGATTTGAAATTCAGACTCTTAAAAATATTTCATTGAACACGTGTTTCATGGTTTTTGAGAATTCACCCCCTAAAGGTTTAAATAAGAGGTTGAAAGTTTATATGGAATAATCTTTAAATTGCCACCGATTTTTATTAAAAATATAAATTCAGACTGTTAAAAATTTTTTTGAACACGTGTTTCGTGGTTTTTTTTAGAATTCACTCCTAATAAGCGGGCGAAGCCGCGCGAAGCGAAGCCTCTAGTAATGTCATAATTATCGTAAATCATATTATGTACTGTTTATAATTACCAGATGAGTGAAAAGTTGTCTAATTAGGATACAACAGCCGACGTTTACAGTGAAGCCGCGATTATATTATATAATTTGGATAAATAAATCGATTTCCGAGAAAAACTTAAAACATAAGAACGGAAACGTCGTTTACTAGTTGTTTTATAACAGATTTTGGCGTGTTTATAGGTGGCAGGAAAGTGATATTATTTTTTAAACATTTTTAAAGTGTTATTCCACACTTAGGAAAAATACTTATTATATTTTTCCTAAGTGTGGAATAAAGAAATCATATAAAAATTTTGAACGCAGCGGGACTCGAACCCGCGCTGTTATGTTTGATTAATTAAATTTTTTTATATTATTTATTTTCCATCTGGAAAATCCTTCCACAGGGTAGTGACAAATTTGCCTGTTTGAATCCATTTTTGTCTATTTTTTTATATTTAAACGTGTTGAAATTCAGTGACCAAGTACAATCCGAGTTGAACTTGATACTCTAAAACGAAAACCGATCATTTGTGAATTAAGGAGCTGCAAGGTGAGCCCCGTAAAATTCCCTGATTTGTAGAACTATCTAGTTACAAGCACTAGTCTTTTAAATAAATATACTGTTACATCCTAAAGACAAATCTTATTAAGCAAAAACATTAAACAAGCCTTAACGCACGATTGGGAATCAATCGTCTCTATATGTAATCCTCGGATCTTTCTCGTTTGAAATATTCTGTTCTAAAAGTTATTACATGTTTTCTTAAGACCTAAATATTTTTTGTTATATTTATTTTATAATAAGAATATTATAATATAACATGTTAAGTATATAATAAATTAATTAAAAAAAAATTGTTTGAAATACAAATTAAAAAAGTGACAGCTTAGGTTGTATTCTATACCGCTTTATGATTATACTTACGAAAAGACATATACACAAGAATATTTCTTTATTTTTATATAATACTATTGAATAATCTTACAATACGTTGTTTTAATAAATAAAAAACAATGGATAGAATAATAACCTGACCGCACTTTTAATTTGTGTCAAGCGTACTCACAAAGAAAAGTAAAAATAGGAGCAAGAATCTGTCATACGGCGCCGTATTGCAGTGGTTGGTGCGCGCATGCGTGTGGATGCTGTCAGTGTTGAAAATTCTGTTTCCATTTAAAAGGAACATATTAATATGTATGTATTTATTTGTTTGCTTGATAAGATGATTGAAAATATATCAATATTTTTGTTTTTATTGTATTGGTTTTATTTATTCTCTATACTTCACAATATTAGTAAATAAATCACTTTAATCACACGCATTACAGAAATACTATACGGAAAATCTAAAGGTGCTTAGTTCAGTTTAACCAATAAAAAAATCTATATTTTAAATATACACAAATATGGGTTATTTGAACCAAACATACAACTTATAATACAGTTATATACTTATCAATCAATCTTAAACTTAACGTAAAAACAATGCGAAAAGATAACAAGTATTTTATAAGATATTAAAGTAATACTCTTTATCTTATGTTATTTTGTTTAGTTTCACACTGTACCCCGAAGAACGGTGTCTATTATTAAAAAAGTATATCAATTTAAAGTATTTTGTTCGACAAAATTGTTCCTAAAAGAGTTATTTTATACAACTGCTTTATTGAATTGGTTAAATCTTTACTTTTCAACGTTTTGTTGTTTGATATTGTTTGTAAATTATCATTTGTATGATGACAGATAAACTACAGATTGTATGATTATAAAATAGACCGAAATTTACGTTTCTCCAATGAAAGTTGGCATCTTCTCAGGCATCCACGTATTTCAACAAATAATGTACAGAGAATGTTTTTGATTAAGCACAATCAATAAAAAATAGAAAAATTTTAAATACGCACACACATGGGTATACAACTTACAAATTGTATAATACAGTCCTATACTTTTCGATATCTTAAGTGTAACGTAAAGACTATGCGCAGAAATAACAAGTATTTTGTGAGATATTAAAATGATACTTTTTACCTTATGATATTTTATTTAGTTTCACACTATACTCCGAAGAACAGAATCTAGTGTTAAAACGATCAACTCTTTCAACCCCAATTAACAATTTGATTTCCTCTAGTGGAAATCGAACCGACGCGACGCCTCCGCTCCCCGTTTAACGTTGGATGGTTTGCCGCTGTGCTATGATTGTGTCAAACAATCTTAATAACCTAGCATTTTTATAAACATTTAAAAAATATAATATTTTTTGCATTGATATTATCATTGTTTTGTAAAAATTAAAAAAAGTGTTTGTTATAACATAATAACAATTAAAATAAGACAAATTTATTTAACCCACATATTAAGTTTCCCATCAATCAAGGTAAACCCTCATACCTGGCAACACAGGCACGTCGTTTGGCGCGCGCGCGAAATAACCCCTCAAATAATGATGGCGGCCGGTCGCGCGCGCCTCGCGTACTGAATATTCACATTCCCCGTATAAATAAATTAGTGTTGTAATAATAATGTTATTATTTTAGTTAGGCGGCGGATATTATTGTGAATTGTGGTTCAATTTTGTGTGCATGAGTGGTCAAAATGGATTGTTGGGCAGTGCGCGGGACGAGGGACGCCATACACCGGCCAGCACGGAACAGCTAACGTTAGTACGATTTTATACTGTCTTTTTAAATGAAAGTATGATGGGAAGTAAATCGCAGGTTCACAGGTCATCAGGTTCCGCCATCCAGCAATCAATGTCTGTTATTATGGAGGGGTATGGAGAATCGAGTGTCTTTATACTTAGCTTCTCTTTTCTTACCACGTTGAATGAAAAAGATGCGTACAAAATAAAAAAAAGCTGCTACTATTTTAAAATCTAATAATACACAAGAATTTTGAGAAATCTACGATGTTTCTAAAAACATATCACCACACCTCTAAGTATGGCATGTGGAATCGATTATTTCTAATATTATATTTTTTATCTAAAAAAGCTATTAAAACAGTGTCAATAATTAAAAAGTTATTAACTTAAATATTTATAAAGACATATTTTTTTTTACGTCATCATCAAATAATCAAAGCATTTATATAACGTATACTGTAGTAGGCAATTAACTATTATTTCATTAAAATGTAAATTAAAATAGCTAAGAATTCAATAAAATCTATACAATAACGATTATTATTACTATTTTATATCGATATATATATAAATAAAACTGTTACAACGCATAGTCAAAACTATGCAGTATAAAAACATAAATTTAATATATAATTTCCTTGAGGAGTGGAGAGGAAAAATAAGAGAGGATTCTCCAAAAATCTATACCTAGGTAACAGAAAAAAATAAAATTTTATTAAGTAGCCGTGTAGGTAGAGGGAACCTGGGGACTTAATGATAAGACACTTCGTTTCCTCTACCTACTCTGCTAAGTGCGGGATAAAACGTGAAGATTATAAAAATAAATTATAAAACAAGCAACACCAGGTCTTTCTACTAGTTGATGTACACACGTGGAACAGCACACTAACATTTGATATAAATCTATATCACGTATAGGGAAGCCTTATAATTAATTGGTGATTCGATATAATGTAGGGTTTCCATGAAATACAAAGCCATTTTAAAGTTCCAACCCTTATTTGTCATCCCCTTACAGTCTAATCTTTTATTTCTGCTTAATCGGTATTCAAGGTATTTACGTAATATATGTCCATTGATATACATATATACATTGATATTTTTTTACGCTGTATTCTACACATGGTAGGTAGGCGGAGGAAACTGGTGGACCTAGTGTCAAGTAGCGGCGTTGAGTTCCGCCACTCAGCACGCAATGCCTCCAGAATTCGGCAGAAAGTAAGGAACGGAGTGTCTTAAGACTACGTTCCCTCTGCCTACCCTGCTGTGTGCGGGATACAGCGTGAAACTGATTTTAATAATTTGTTTATTATACCAGAAAATATAACTATACAATACATAATTCAAAAGCATTATTACTGTCACTGCAATAAAATAACAAGTAAAGACACACAAGGCTCTACGACGATATCTCAGCATTTTATGGTTATTATTAGAATTTCCTGCAAGTTTATTTGTTTTGTTGTTGATTTCTGACGTATTGCTTAAGCTTTTAAGAACAAAAATAATTTTCACATAATAAAATTATTTATTATTCATTTTAAGGATTTTTAATGTTTTATTCCACATTTAAGAAAGACAAATACTTATTCAGAAAACGTATAAAAATTTGAACGTAGCGGTACTCGAAACCCTTTCTAAATAAGTAATTTTCTTTCCTAAGTGTGGAATAACACTTAAAAATGTTAGAAAATTATTTAATAAATAGCATTCTTTCTTGCCAGACGATAATTCTTAGTAATTATCTTTGGGTAGCGGAAATTTGTAAAAATCTCCCTATAGAAATGCTAACAACATATATAAGTTGTATCAACAGTATAAAATTTTCGACGTACCTTGATGAGAACCTATGACTTAGTGGTCAGAGCGCCCGGTCTGTTTCCAGGAGGCGCGGATTCGAGTCTTGCTGCGTTCAATTTTTCATACGTTTTCTAAATAAGTAAATGTAGTAGCAGAGTGTAGAGAGCGTTGTATGATCGTTTTCATTTAGGATATTTATTTAGTTCATCTTCGCTTAGGATATTTAGTTCATCACAACGCCCTCGTGTCTGCCTGTATTTGCGATCGATGTGGATTTGTTTAATTCTACAGGAACGCGGAGGTATACAGGGTGGAAGTGTAAGCACCACATTAAATGAAACCACAGTTTTAACTACTCTATAGAAGCCTACTATAAATCAGAAAAAAATAAATTCCCAAAAATGAAAAAGTAATTTTTTCAAACAAAGTAAATAATAAAATTGTCATTTTAAAATAAAACGCCATTTGCAAGGACGACTCACGCACACATAAACCTATCAAAGGAACACCGCCGTACATGTTTCATTCCGAAATCGAGTCGTAGGTATTGGCGATAAAGTTCAAAGTTGTTCAACCTTTAGCAGTATTTTTGTAGTAGTAAGTGTTTATGTTATTGGGATCTAGACGTAATCGCGTCACACGAAATACAGGTATGGATAAAAATCGTGAAATGAAAAAAATATCCTACGTCCAAAATGTTGAGGCATCTTGATTAATTTCTTTAGATATAGGTTTGGAATATTTTATCCTATATGCTGTTTCCGTAAATGGAGCGCTGCCTCTTCCACCCTGTATATGTATATCATTTTAAAAGGAACATCGTTTGTTCTTTAATTTTCTTCTTGAAGACTCAAAAGCAAAATATTTTTTTTACCTTTTTATAGGTTTCAGAAAGAAACCACTGAACCATACGAATATACCTAACGTAGCGCTGTGATATTAACTAATAATAATAATAATAACACCACTACTATAGTTAACTACGAAACTAATAAAACAACTATTATTAAAGTTAACTAAATAACATCAGAAATTGGGGAACTAACTTAAGTATCAGCAGATTCATTACGTATAGAGCATTGTGAGCGATCAATATATGGATAGCCAAAATTTTAGCTCATCCAATATAACACTTGAGGCCAGTCGTGGCGCAGGGGCACAAAGTGTGACTGTAAAACCGGCTGGATGTGGGTGCGATTCCCACTCGAGGAGATGAAATATTTACTTAAATTTATATTTCCATTTCTTTGTTTTGGTGTCGAGGCAAAGCGCGGCATTGAATTCTGCCACTCAACACGCAATGGCTCCAGAATTCGGCAGAAAGTGGGGAACGGTGTGTCTTAACGCTAGGTTCCCTCTGCCTACCCTGCTGTGTGCGGGATACAGCGTGAAGCTAATTTATTTATTTTTTCATCATTGCTTTAGGTTCTATTACATTAACATAGGCCTCTAATAACGTATTTTGTTAAACGTCTTCTATATACATACACTAATCCTTTACGATTTTTATAAGTATAGATAAGTCTATTTTCGTTGAAGTGTGTAGGTGTGAGAAAAATACTCCACGCCGACTAATTGGCAGGACACTTCGGTCAACACGAGGATGTACGAAACTGGTCTTGTCCGGTGTTTTTGATCGCCTAACTCATTTGAATTATAAACAGGATAGCGTTAAGTGTGTTGCTATAAATCCACTTAATCACAGTATTGAAGCCGTCGTAACGACTTGGGACGGTTCTGGAGGACTGGGTGATTTTGGGCTTTAATTCTATTAAGGATAACATTTTTAATCCTGTTCATTCTATTAAACTACGTCGAAATACTTAAACGAGTGCCTACAACTTATTTATGTTGCTGTTTAAAATATTATTAAGTTCATAATGTTATGTTTTCTATAAAAAATATAATTATTACGAGTTACCATATACAAAATTTGATCGACAGTACCAACACACTTTAAGCTGGATTTAGAAAGTAAAATCTTGATAATATAAATAAAATATAGATCGCAAAATACAGTTTTTTTTTAGCTTCATGCTGTATCGAAAGTTGAAATGGAGATCGGAACTACAATCTGTGTAAAGAACGACCAACAAGTCATGGCCGCCCAGAAGTTAGATTTCTGAACTTTTGCGCATTGTTCACTCGGAAAGAAAATATTCATAAGTAAGAAAAATCCTACTAAAACCCTGCTGTGTGCAGCCTGCAACGTGAAATTGATTTATTTAAGAAAAAAATTAAAATCAAATCTGCACAGTCGTCCACAGTTTCCCGGCGGCCATGACTCGTTGACCATACTGTACTGCGCTACAATAGCGGCTTGAAAACATCAATAAGATAATTGGCCATTTCAATTACCTTATTGCATCGTAAAAACTTAATAACGAAATAAATAGGTAAACACATAAAAACGTAATCTTGTGTTGATTCATTATGAAATGAATCACTTATTATTCCTCTGATGAGAATTTTTCTTAGTCACTAAGTCCGAGCACTAATAAAATGATTAAATACATCTTAAATAGATATGACACTACATTTGTATTTTGTTTTTTGCACTCAACACGCAATGTCCCGAGAATTCGGCGTTTAGGTTCACAGGTTTCCTCTACATATCCTGTTAAATGCGGGATTCAGCGTGAAGCTGTAAAAAAATGAAAAATAAGTATACTACATTCACTCTTATGCTATAAATACTAATAGTAAAGAATATATTTTTTATTTAATTACTACTGACATGATTTTTCACTCTATGGATTTACTAGGGGCTTAAATCAAATCAACAACCTCCATTTAAAATATCTGTACTATACAGATTTACTTGTCATCAGCTTCACGCCGTATCCCGCACACAGCAGGGTAGGCAGAGGGAACCTAGTGTTAAGACACTCCTTTCCCCACTTTCTGCCGAATTCTGGAGGCGTTGCTGGAAGCTGCATTGCGTGTTGAGTGGCAGAACTCAACGCCGCGTTTAACCTCGACACCAGAGCAAAGAAATGGAAATATAACTTTAAGTAAATATTTCATCTCCTCGAGTGGGGATCGAACCCACAACCAGTCGGTTTTACAGCCACACCTCGCGCCGCTGCGCCACGACCGGCCTCAATTTACTTGTAATGTTATACATAATATCTGAAGATATTCTATAGTACTTTTTAGAAAACATACAAAAATTTGCCCCTTACAAGTCATCCAAGCGCTCTGACCAACTAAACCATACGTTCTCATCGGGCTACGTCAAAATTTGTATATGCTTGTTACAACTTATTTTTGTTGCTACCATCTATCTCTGGTGGGAGATTTTTACAAATTTCCGCTACCCAAAGATAATTGATTATAATTATCATTTTGCTAGAAAGGAGGCTATTTATTAAATATTTTTTGCATTTTTTAAGTCTTATTCTACACTTAAGCTTTGCTAGCAACAAACATAAGGTTTCAGAGGCGCGGGTTCAAATCCTTCCATTTTTGATATATTTTCTAAAATGTATTTTTCTTTCCTAAGTATAGAATAACACTTTAAAAATGTAAAAAATTGTCTACAGTAATATGTATTATATAGTTAACGATGCTGAAATTGGCTAATACATTGCAGCAGCCTGTATTGATTGATGCATGAATCTGTTTATAATATAATACCTATTGTTGTGGTATTACGTAGGTATTGTAGATAGACCCAGTGTCTAATATTCGAATAGATTTTGGTTGTTATAATGTAAAATAATTAATTAGTAATAAAATTAAGGCCGTAGTGACGCAGGGGAATAAGCGTGTGGCTGTAATTGCTCTGGGTTTGATTTCCACTTGTGAGAAAGACATTATACAGGGTGGAATAGGCAGCTCTCCTCTTACGGAAATAGCATATAGGGTAAAATATTTCAAACCTATACCTAAAGAAATTAATCAAGATGCCTCAACAGTTTGGACGTAGGATTTTTTTTTCATTTCACGATTTTTATCCATACCTGTATTTCGTGTAACGCGATTACGTATAGATCCCAATAAAATAAACACTTACTACTACAAAAATACTACTAAAGGTTAAACAACTTTGAACTTTATCGTCAATACCTACGACTCGATTTCGGAATGAGCCGTGTGCGGCGGTGTTCCTTTGATAGGTTTATGTGTGCGTGCGTCGTGCTTACAAATGGCGTTTTATTTTAAAATGACAATTTTATTATTTATTTTGTTTGAAAAAATAACATTTTCATTTTTGGAAATTTATTTTTTTCTGATTTATATTAGGCTTTTATAAAGTAGTTAAAACTGTGGTTTCATTTAAAGTGGTGCTTACACTTCCACCCTGTATATTCTCATTTACTTTCCTTCGCTACTAGGAAAGCGCGGCGTGGATTGCCGCTCAGTGTTCGAGATTTCGACGGAAAGCGGGGAATGATAGTATCCTAAAGGTGTCTTAACACTAGGTGCCCTCTGCCTACTCTGCTATGTGCATATGAAAATATATATAGTATGTATTAGAATAAAATATACAGAATATATTAGATTAATACTTATTTAGAAAACGTATAAAAATTTGAACACAGGGGGACTCGAACCCGCGCCTCCTGGAACACTACCAGGCGCTCTGACCACTAAGCCATATGTTCTCATCAAGCTATCGTGCTAGTGTAAGTATTTTTCTTTCCTAAGTGTGGATTAACACTTAAAAAAAAAATTAAAATGTGCATATTAGCGCGGTGGTTGTGGGTTAATTTTTCCATTTTAGCAAATCGCGGCGATGCCTCTTTACTCACCACGTTATTTCTTGAATAGAAAACAAAGAACAGGGTCTTGACAATTAGTTGTTAATCTAATTCGAACTGTCTAAACAACACCTTCAAAAGAAAAAGCTTCAAGCCAGCGAATAAAAATAAGTGTATTCTCTCTCTATCTCCAAAGAAATTTTCGTAGTAAAAGCTAAATATTCCTACAAGTTCACAATAGAAGTTGTAACAACAGTACGTATTTTGCAGTTGCCGGATCTAAATGCATTAATTGGCTAGAGCGCTTAGTCGCGTTGTCTGAAAGTGCTGTTGTCATGTCCCGCTGCGTTTGTAATTTTATATAGTATGTAAGTTGTTCCTTGCTTACTTATTAGTAAATAGAGATTGAAAATAAAATTTACGTCATGCTTATGAAAATAATTACAAAAAACCGGCTCGGTTCGAATTAGACTCGTCCAGTATTTCAGGATTTCTCGAGTGCATATCGCTCATTTTGTACGAAGTTAACTTGAAATATTAGTTTGTAATGTTTTTTTTTTAATAAAATACCTATAATCTAATGTAATATAATCTAGCTTCACACTGTATCAATAGCGCGGTCGTCAGAGAGAACGAAGCGTCACCCGCTTCGGTCCCTGCCCACTCTTTCGCCTCGGCCACTTTCATGAACCTCTTCAAACATGCCCTCAGGGGGATCCTCATGCTTTTTACGTGACCTTCCTCCAGTATCTTCGATACTGTGTTTTCGAAGGTCATAATTTTTCCGCATTTGACCAAGACCAAGGGGAGGGGGAGGGTTGTAAATCTGATCCATACAACCTCTTCCAGGTCTAAAGACTCCTTGGGCCTCCCACAACAGCCTTTCAGGTCTCTCTTGTATTCTTCTTGCTAATATTTTAGGATAAACTTTACTACCCAAGCTGATCTAACTGATAGCCCTATGACCTCCCCTGATTTCCAGCATAAATTGCACAAAAACCAGAACAAGTCCAAGATACGTGATCCCCCATATTTGTTCATCTCAGCAGTAACTCCATCTGCTCCCGCTGCCTTACCATATTTCAGACTTCGCATTGCACTTTCAATTTCTTTTATACTGATTTCGCCATCTGCTACAAGAAACTCAAGACATTCATATATCTCCTTGTAAAATTCCGCCCATCGCTGCAAACTGTGTGTTTGTTTGCAGCTTATAGTCTTCCTTTTTTATATCTCTCATACTTTTGTCCTTACCTGAGGCTTTATAATCCTGCCATGCTTTCTTCTTTCTTTCTACAGCATCTTGCACTTCATCATCCCACCATTCGTCGCGTTTTTTGCTAAAACTTTCCCCTTTATCATATACCCCTGCCGCTGCCTCCTTCATACAATCCCTAAGGTTCTGTCAGCATACTTTAATATTTTCATTAGATTCGCTGCTGTCTAGCTTCTTGGAAACTCTTTCTTGATATACCTGTCTAATCGGTGGATCTTGAAGCTTCCAGCTTCTTATGGTGGTGGTGAATAAGTTTTATCGACTGTTTAAATCGACTACAAGAAGTTGCAACCAAGCCGAGATAAAATAAAATGAGAAATTGAAGCAAAGTGGGAAAAACTTTTGTAAATTCAATAAAACTAGTACAAAATCTTGAATTTGGCCTCGAACTATCGTGCCCAGAAAGCACTGCTAAATAATTGCCTTATATGAACCACAAAATGTGTCTTCTATATTGTTATTATTAAGCAAAAAATTATAATTTTTTAAAAAAGCTGAGTTCTCCACTTTCTACTCATTCATCAAAACATTGTCTGCCAGAGTGGGAAAGTTTTGCCAAATGAGAGTCGAACCCACAATTGCCCAACTGCGTTACGACGGCCTTGTAAATAAATTGTTATATCTGTTATAAAGTCCTATTATGCATCAATATTTCTTTTTTAACTTCTCTATTCTGCTATGTGCGGGTTACAGCAAAGAAAAAAGAAAATTATACAGCCTTTAATTAAAAACCACGAAAAAAGTTCACCAATTGTTTAGGATTTTTTTTATTGTAATTTGGCGTACACCCATTCATT
>JAATLQ010027947.1:0-29368 GCA_013421005.1 Heliconius erato x Heliconius himera | reverse complement strand
ATATATATATATATATATATATATATATATATATATATATATATATATATATATATATATATATATATATATATATATATATATATATATATATATATATATATATATATAACGCTTAATTTGCTCTCTCGTTTATTTATCACTATATTATATAGATATTTTTGTAATTTCAGTTTACGTATTACTTTTTTACTTGTAAGTAATAATTTGTTTTTTTTATTATTATTTTAGTAATAAGTCAACGATCAAGGTAACAAGTGTTAATAAAATAAAAATAACTGCGTCGAAACCTATTTAAATAATAAAAGATATAAATAATATATAAATATATAATAAAGAATATAAATAGTAAATAAAATATACATATTTTTTTTTGCTGTATTTGACCGTATATACCGTAATACCTATTTATTTCTTTCTTTATTATTTGTAGATTCGTTTGCCAAAGGCTTCCTTCCACCTTTTCCATTATGTAATTTCTAGAGCGACTTTGTTCCACATAAGCAACTTGTCTAACGCAGCAGCTTGTCTGATGTCGTCGTTTCATCTTTTCTGCGGTCTGCCTCTCTTCCTTTTACCTTCTCTGGGGTACCATCCTGTCACTTTCTATTCTATTTGTCCTGACCTCATGTGCCTAGCAAAATTTTCTCCAGAAGATGCCTCCAGAATTCGGCAGAAAGTGGGGAACGGTGTGTCTTACACTATGTTCCCCCTGGCTACCCTGCTGGGAAACTGTTTTTATTCTATTCTGAAAGGTTTACTTTTTCTTCTTCTGTTGGTGAGCTTTCTATACTATTATAAGAAGTTGAAAAAAAAAAACAAACAACCAAAACAAAACATGCCATGTATAGGAAACGGTTGTGGGAACGATTATCACTCGGAGAATGAATTAATTTTGATTAATATATTAGCAATTCTTCAATATATTTGTGCAGCGTTAATTTACGTTATACAATACGCAATACTTCGAATATTCGGCGGTTAGTGGTGAACGAGGTGTCTTAACAATAACTTCCCTCTCTCTGGTGTGAACTACAGTGAAAAACTGATTTATTTGATTTTATAAACCACTGCTGTTGATATAAACTACATATAAATGATTAGTTTGATAG
Organism: Heliconius erato x Heliconius himera; assembly: GCA_013421005.1. NCBI lineage: Eukaryota > Metazoa > Arthropoda > Insecta > Lepidoptera > Nymphalidae > Heliconius > Heliconius erato x Heliconius himera. The sequence continues at coordinate 28,256 of JAATLQ010027947.1, read as the reverse complement.
CGCCAATACAGTGATGACTAATTAATGACGTTCCAGAATAAAATATTTATAGTAGGTCTATTTATATGTAATATCTATATTATACCTAATATTAAAGAGTCCTTTGTAAGACATTGCGGTTTTGCCAAAAAAAATGTATTTAGTTAAACGACATGGGCGTAAGTTTGATTACAACTAGGGAAAATGCGGAGAAGCGAGAAGAAGAAACCTGGAGAACTACTCTTAATGCATATTTATTAATTAGCATTAACTCTCTACCCGAATTCGGACACTGCATGTTCAGTGGCGGGATTGAATGCCACACTTTGATTACCAGACGTAGGGAATTCAAAATTAATTCCCTAAGTTGTGGTTACAATGCGCTACTATGACCTCGGATCATATTTATGCTGAACACGTTTTAGCTTCTAGGACCGGTTATTAAGTATTAAGTTATGAAAAGGAATACACTAACTTAATAGGTGATATAGGTGCTTTCAGATTCATCTGAAAAATAAAATTGGACAATATCAACAAAAAAATATAAATTGAAAAACAACATTACGCTAAAATCTATAAAAAAATCCTTTGGAGGCTGTCCTAGTATTGTGGGTCAGTAAACGTAATGTTTGTGGGTTCGACCCTCAATTTGGGAGAATGATTATATTCATTTTCAATGTCTCGTTCTGATAGACTAAATCACGGCGTTGAGTTCCGTTACTCAGCACGCAATATCTTGAAAATTAGGCAGATGGTGTGGAACGGAGGGTCTTAACACTGGATTCCCTCTATTTAACCTGCAATGCCGGAAAGTTTTTATCTACATTTATACAAGTCTGGTGAAATACAAGACAATCTGTCTCTTTCGTTTCACTTATCGACGTTCTCGCAAAACTTTACATAGAATATTCAACATTTTTATTTGTGTTAGTAAGGTTTACTACAAGTACGAAGTATCACTTTGGATTCGAGTAAAAGAAAAGAAGGAATTAAGCACCATCACGCCTTTTCTCGCATAGCAGGATAATGTATTAAGATATTACGTTCCTAATATTCATAACTATTTTCGAGACATTAGGTATCGAATGGCGGATTTTATTACTGCGTATTGTCTACCAGAGCGAGGAAGTAAAAAGAGAATTGGTTTTTTTTCAGCTTTGCTCTGTATTCTACATATAAGAGGTGAAGCAGAGGTAACCTAGTGTTAAATAAAATAAATCAGTTTCACGCTGTATCCCGCACACAACAAGGTAGGCAGAGGGAACCTAGTGTTAAGACACTCTATTTCCATCAAGATACTTTCTTTCTCCACTTTCCGTCGAAATCTAGAGGCATTGCGTATTGAGGGGCGAAACATAACACCGCGCTTTGTTTCGTTACCAGAGAAAGAAAATAAAAATATTAAATATTTCATTTCCTCGAGTGGGAATTGAAATCACAACCATTGTGCCAATACTGGCCTCAATCCTTATTTCAAAACAAACCAAATTCTATGGGAACATCCAGAAACTTCACTAATGTTTAGATAAATTAAAAGAATTTATATATTAAAATTCCGAAGACGAAGTGTTCGAAGCGTGTGGTTATTGAATTGTCACACCGTTGGCTGACGGCCAAGCGCTCTGACGTACTAGAACTACGTCACGCCTACGTTGGTCTGTTTCGGGGAGTCGATATTCTAGCGGTTATGGGGAAATATCTTGTAATAAGACTTGAATTGGTCAAAGGCTGGTTATCTCTTGTTATTTGGCCAGTTGTGGCGCAGGTGTCTGACTGTTTGTGGGACGCGATAGGTTGTGGTTTCAATTCCTTTTCGAAGAAATGAAATATTTAATATTTTATTTTTTTTCGCTCTGGTGTTGAGGTAGAGCGTGGGGTTGAGTTTCGCCACTCAATACGCTACGCTAATGCTACCAGAATCCGGCGGAAAGTGGGGGGCGGAGTGTCTTAACACAACGGCTCCCTTTGCCTACCCGGTACATAACGAGAAGCTAAAAAAAATATTTCTTTCCCCGTGGTGAAATGAAATTATTAAGATTTGTATGCAAGACATACAAATCTCAGTAATTGAATTGAAATTAAAACTCGACACCAGAGCGAAGAAATAAAAATATTTAATATTTAATTTCTTCGAATGGGAATCGAACGCACAACCTATCGCATTTACAGTCACGTGCCATATAATTTCGTTAGTGAATTTATAACATTATTCTTTAAGAAATCATAAAAACACGTCTAACCAAAACCTTTATTTACCTTTACCGACATACCTATATTTATAAGGTAGGCTGAAGGTACGTACGTCTGTACATATATACGTAACAGTTGGACGGCTGTAATTGTTCCGACAAATCTAGCGTGTAACCATAGCGTCAGCTGTGTTTCGAGCTAGGAATATATTTTACCTTAATGTTGGATATACAAGGTATATTGAAATTTTATTTTAAATAAGTAAACAAATATTTTTGTGAAATCATTCGTAGCGCAGAGGTACAAAGTATGACTATTAAAGTGACTAGTTAAGGGTTCCATCCCCACTCAGGGAAATGAAATATTTATTATAATTTTTCCATTTCTTCGCTCTGGTGTCGAGTAAAAGCACGGCGTTGAGTTCCGCCATTCAGCACGCAATGCCCCCAGAATTAGACGGAAAATGGGGAATTCCCTCCACCTACAGTGCTATGTGGAGGATATAGCGTGAAGCTGAAACAGGGGCTTCCATATAACAGATATAATTTGTGCCATTTTTTTAGATAATAATACATTGCCGCTGCCGGTTTTTTGCACAAGTATCTCTCTCTTATTTTATTTTGGAAGTCATCACCTTGGTGGAGAGAGTCCAGTCCAAGCTACAAGTTTGGTCAAATCTTAGCCTTACTTTATTCACCACCATAGCATCGAAATACAAAATAACTTTCTACAATATTCTCAATATTCTTTCAACATAATTAATTACGAAACATTACAAATTTGTAACACTCTATTTGCTTACCAGTAAATCTAAAGACAACCATATTGCTTCCAGTATTTTAATAATAAAATAAAATATAAACATGAATTTGGCAGAATACCGTATGAAGCTTCGAGAATTTAGAACATGCATTCAGTTCTGTCAAGGGCGTGGCATGATACATCGTATCATATTTAATATCTCATATCTTAATATTATTAAATATTTTCATAGTACTTTTAATATTTTAACTCTTATTTCCGTCAGACCTTTTTGCGCAGCAGTGACGGTTGTGGTTTCGATAAAAAAAAAATATTTTCATTTCCCGATAACAATTTAAATCACAGGGCTGAGTTCCGCCTCTGAAGAAGAAATATCTCGAAAATCTTGCAATCCTTGATGAATGGAATGTAAGTGTAGTTTCCCCTGCTTACACTGCTATATGCGGAATATAGCGTAAAGCTAAACGTTATGTTTTTCAACATCTAAAGAATATCGTTCTTTAGATGTTGATTGCTGTTATGTAAATAACATTACCAAATTACGCTTTTCCAAAAAAAACTAATAATTTTTCAAATATATCTTAATAGAGAAAATATTAGGAAAAGCGCTATTCTATTCTATAATTTTTTTTAGATGGGTTGTCCATCTAAAAAAAAATTATACATACAAAAAAAAGTACCGATCAATACAAGAAAAACTAGGTCTTTATAAAAAAACATTGCAATCTCCATGAAAATGCGCTCTGAGGAGTATGATTTAAATCATAACCCCCAACTCAGTGGGTTAGCGGTGTGGGCCGCATGCCAATAGCTTGCACAGACCTACTTTACAGACGCCGGCCAGTCTGCGCTATAAGGTCAAGCCTTTGCTGGTTCTTTTAAATTGTAAGATAGAATAGTGTCACCGTGTTCCAATGGAACAACGTTATGGTTATATAAACGAAACTGATGTTATAAGAGTTTTAAGGTTCTTTGAAGTTTGGGAATTTGTGGCGCCCAATGTGGGACTAGAGATTTGGAAGTGTTATTTTAATAATAATGATCGATTAAATACGTTTCGTCGATAATATTATAGTTGTTCTATATGTTTCAAGGCAAATAAAGCATTTTAGGCATTATGCTACAAAGTATTTCTATTTCTTTTCCTATTTATTTCAGTTTGAAACTGATTAAACAAATTTGCGGCTTCAATTTATAAACAATAAAAAAATCATAACGCTAGTTTCGTAAAATACTAACGTCAATAAGTTATGTGTCTACTTCGGGATTTGGACTTACAAGTACTGCGTTTATAGTCAGATACAATGGGTGTAATTCTCATAATTAGGCTATTTTTTCACCTTCACGCTGTATAGCGGAGGGAACTTAGTTCTAAAACACTCCGCTTCTCATTTTTCGCTGAATTCCGAAGACATTGCACGTTAGAGGCAAAATCAACGCCTCGCTTTGCCTCGATACCAGAGCATATATGAAAATATTTTAAACTTAATTTCCTCGAGTGGAAATTGAATCTACAGCGTTTTCCACAACATTCTGTTCTGCATTAAAATCACACGCATGTGCCCCTGCTCTTCGACCTCAATAAATAAATGTGGGAACTAAATATGTAATACATCTATTTTTATTGTACAGAAACGGTGTAGTTGTCCTCTAACATTGTCCTAGACAGAATTTTAGGAACCTCTGGGAATAGAAAATGGATTCCTTCTAAAATAACAAATTATGTATGCGGGACGCATTTGAACAAGAGAATATATATATTATATTAATATTTATACATTAATATAAAAAAACTGTTTTTGTTCATCAGAGAGTTGTGGTTTTTGTTAAAGCGAAAGTATACTTTGATCAAAACAGTATAAGTTACAGAAATAACCTATACGTTTACTTTTGTGAATCTTTTTGTGAATTTATTTTCTAGTAAATATTTTTAATTAAATTGCATATTTGCACTAAAATGTTAATTCTAAACTACTGAGGTGTTAAAAGTCATTCATTGTCACAATTGAAAAAAAACGTCTTTTTAGGGTTTCTAAAATATTATACTCTTCTAAGATCACTTTGTTTTCCACTTGATTATCTGAGAAAAATAAGAAGAGAAAGGAGGAGGAAGAGAAAGAGAAAAATAAAATTTTTTATTCTAGCTTGACTGCGTTTGTGTCGCACATTTCGACTATCTGAAGGGAACTTCCAGTTGGTCTAGAATTATATATTTTGCCTTAAAGCCAGAACTTAAAAAATAAATTAAGGAAAAAATTTAAGAATTATAATTTATACCTACATACATATATTACCACAGAAAAAATCTATCGAAATCGGGGAATTCTGTAGGCTACATTACATTTGTTCATAGTAAATGCTGTCAGAGTTACCTCAGGGACTTATAATAAGTCATATATAGTACAAAACTCTTACTTATTTCCACGGGACCGAAATTGCAGGTAAAACTTAATCGTAATATAAAAAAGACATAAGTAAATAACAATAAACACAATAATATATATATCGAAACAATGTTATTTAGTAAAGTTACAAGGTCGCAGAACCAACTCGATTGCCGTAAAAATGTGAACGTTTTCAGCAATACGGTCACGCTAGACGTTTCGTGGTAAGACGTGGCTCTGTGTTACGAATTCATTAGGCGCCTTAAATCAATGGCCTACGGTATGGATATCGATTAACTAGCTAAAAACGGTTCGAGAAACTGCCTTTTTTACGCTATATTGGAGTTGCTTTGGTCTTTTTGGATTGGGAATGACGAACTTCAGAGGATTTAGAAAGTTTGGTATTGATATTTTTTGACTGCAATATTTATGATAGTAGATGTCGTGGTGGCGCAGCGGCACAGACTAAACGCGATGGTTGTGGGCTCGATTCTTATGTAAGATATTGAATTTATTTTATTTTCGTCGCTGCACTAAGAAGATAAAGCGTGGTTTTCAATTCTTTTACGTGCAATGCATAGGAGTGTCTTTTTCTTTTTTTGAACACTAGTTTCGTTGCGTATACTACTAAATTAGCGGTATCCCGAATTTAGCAGTGTTATCAGCGTGAAGCCATGCTAAATTCGGGATACTTCGTAAAACTAAACTAAAAATAAACTGAATGGATATGAATAATGTATATTATAAGAAACTTCTTAGTATTCCATTGGTGCCACCTTGTTCCATGTTTTGCAGTAAGATGGTCTCGGAGAGATGCCTGGACATTACTTAAGTGTTAGTGAGAGTGTGTTAGAAAGGGGTTCCACCAATTTTTGACTTCAGAATTTCTGAAATACTTGTTACACTCCTTTTCACAATCAATCAATCAGCTTCACGCTGTATCCCGCAAACAGCAGGGCAGGCAGAGGGAACCTAGTGGTAAGACACTCCGTTCCCCACTTTATGCCGAATTCTGAAGGCATTGCTTGTTGAATGGCAGAACTTAACGCCGCGCTTAGCCTCGACACCGGAGCGAAAAATTGGAAATATTAATTTAAGTAAATATTTCATCTCCTAGACTGGGGGTCGAACCCACAACCAGTCGGATTTACACTTTGTGGCCACTGGCCTAAATAATTATTATATATATTAATACTTCTTTTCACAATAATTATTATTACTAAATCACTTCGTTCCATGTTGTAGACGTAAAATATTATGACGCAAGTTCTCTACTAGACAAACGCCAGCTGCATTCGGCAATCAATTATTTTTAAACGCAACGTAAAAGGACTTTAAAAGGGATTTTAGGATTAGACTAATCGTGAGTTTTTTTTTTGTATTGATCCTGAGCTGTTCTTGTTCTTTGTTATTATTTTCTAGTACAGTCTTTTTAAAAAAGTCATTATTTTGATAGAAAATGGTATTTTATGGTAAAAATGCTATGATATCGCACGTGGCGCAGTGGGATAACGTCTGACTGCAATCGTTCGAGTGTAATGGTAAAAATGGAACCTTATTATTAAGACTCCGCTGTCTGTCTGTCCTTCTGTCACCAAGCTGTACCGTCTCATGATCCGTAATAATGTATTTCTGTTTCCGCTATAACAAAAATTATACAAAATAGAATAAAATACATATTTAAGGGGGCTCCCATGCAGCCAACGTGATTTTCTTAGCTTTTTTATGGACAATGGAAGGGACCTCTTGATGGAAGACTCGGATTTGGGCGAGTTTTTTAATTCCCCACTTTAGTAGACACAGCAAGGAGTTGAGTATGGGGTTAAGTAGTCAACACGCAAAAAATCGAGTATATAGTTACTAGATTCTCTCTGCCTATACCTTCCGGGATAAAGATTGGAGCTGCAAAAATACTAAGATAATGGTATTAAAGAAGTGTAATACCTCATTTAACAAATTGTATACTCTAAAACTTTTTTTTGGCTTTACGCTGTATGTAGGCACACATCAGGGTAGGCAGAGGTAACATAGTGTTAAAACACTCCGTGCCCCATTTCTCGTCGAATTCTGGAGGCTTGCGTGTTTAGCGGCGGAACTCAATACCGCGCTTTGCCTCGACACCAGAGTGAAGAAGTGAAAATATAAAAATTCACTTCCCCGGCTGACAATCTAATCCACAACTTCTCATGTTTATAGCCTCTCTGATCCAAATAAAAATCAAAATCACTTTCTTTAACTAGCTTTTAGAACTAGGTTATAGATTAACCAAAAAAACTAACCTATTACTGAGAAATAATATAAGTTAAACGTTATTTTATCACATGTTTTACGACTGGTTCCCCGCCCCGACAAGGGTTATTAACCGGACACTATTTCCTATCATTACCACCCCCGGGGTGAATGCTCGTAAATTATAAATGGCAGACTACCCCCTTTGTAGTCGATTCGGATATACTGTAAAGTTGTGTTGCGTACATACACGCAGGGATGATTTTTTTTATTTTTATTTCTTGAAACGTAGGTACTGATGCATCTGGCGATAGTTGGGCTGTGAAGGGTTGATTGTGAGTTTCGTTTCCATTTTATTTTACCATTCTGTTAAGATTTTTAGCGGCGTTAAGTTTCGCTACTCATAGAATGACTCGGTTTCCAGTGGAAAGAGGAGTTCTTTCTATATATCATGAAATGAATCTAAAATTGAAACTGATAGCGGAAATATCTGTCTGGATTGAAAATAAGGTGTATATATTACAATAAAATACATTTAAGTACAACAATATTTTTTTTTCTTATTTTAATTTCAATGTCAAAATTAAATTTAAATTTCAATGTCCCGAAAATTTTACTAAATATCCCTCTGCCTATATTGGGAAGCATCGTGAAACTAAAAAGATATGTGTATATACAGGCAGAGAAACTTTAAGACTTTAGGGCTCACACTATAGTGCTGGTCATGGGTCGTTCTTGTACGAATATCGTATAAGCGTGATTGGATCGGAACTTGTAGATGCTCTCATTGTTTCTCATACGTAAATTAATTTGTTTTCCATTTCATATATTTTTATGTAACAAAAATACATCAGTCCAGTCGTGGCACAGCGGCACAAAGTGTGACTGTAAAACCGACTGGTTGTGGGTTCGATCCACACTCTAGGAGACGAAATATTAGCTTAAATTTATATTTCCATTTCTTCACTCTGGTGTCGAGCGGCGTTAAGTTCTGCCACTTAACATTTTTTTTATGGAAAAGACAAGGCAAACGAGCGTTCGAATCACCTGATGGTAAATGACCACCGCTGCCCACGACCCCGTGCAACACCAGAGGAGCTGCGGGTGCGTTGCCTGCCTGTAAGGTGGTTTGGGCTCCGGAGCCCGGCATTATCTGATGCGAAACGCAGTGGCAAAAAGCCACTACTTCACGCCGGTTTTAAACGCGGGGGTGGTAATAATCCGGTCGAGTCTGCCCATGCGTGTTGCCATTGCTGGCGATGTGACTCTACCACACGTACTTTAGTCACCTCTTACGACACCTCCAGTACCAGGATGATCCTATTCTAGGCCGGGATCACATGGCACTAACATGCAATGCCTCCAGAATTCGGCAGAAAGTGGGGAACGGAGTCTTACACTAGGTTCCCTCTACCTACCCTGCTGTGTGCGGGATACAGCTTGAAGCTGATTTTAAAATACAAATACATACAAAAAAATAATAATAGCAATACAGAATTGGAAACATTAAATTCTGTATTGCTTACTTAAAATTTGCCTGAGAAAAATAAGCATTTATAAGAAAAACACTAGGTACAAAAGGAAACGAAAATAGTAAAATTATTTTCTGTGTAACCTTCTCTTGAGTAATAAACTAAAACTGAACCTGAAGCCTTCAGAATGAAAGATCGATAGCAATTTGCGCCATAGGGTGTGTTATGGGTGCGCCACAGCCAAAGTCAAGGCGACGTATAATTTTCTACTTCGCCGTATATTGGATATTGAATGTAAAAAAAATAATTTCAACTATAACAATTAAACAGTTATTTACATATTGTATTATTCATACTTTCTGTATTACTTTGTGTTTTTTATTGCATAGATCGCATAGTACAGTATACAGACGGAGCATAGTGTCAAGATACTCCGTTCTCTACTTTTCACCCGGATTCATGTATTGTGTATTGAATGGCAGAACTCAACGTCATTTCTGTCAATCGATGATGGAACTTCTAACCTCCCCGACCTCACGCAAACCTCAAATGTACCATACATTTGAGGTTTTATTTCCAAAAATAAAAATACCTAAAAGATTAGAGTTAATTACAGAAAAGAAAGAAACTGGTCATTTAGTGGCAATGTAGACGTCACCGTGATTTTTGTACGTGGCTTATATAAGATTGACCAAATTGATTGATCGATGCGACAAAGTTGGCACGACAGTTTCTTATTAAAGAAATTCCTGATTTTCATCTAAATACCTCCGTAGTTAGTTTTTATTTATTATTTCGATATTAAATACCTATTACTTGTAACTTTTAGGCTTTTTTTTAAGCAAAAGGCCAGCGTGGCGCAATGTGATAACGTCTTATTATAAACACCGTGGACCATCACCACAAATTTATAATTCGATCTCCACTGTTTTGATAAGATAAAGGTTTTACCCGCCATTCAACAAGCAGTGACTTTTTTCTTGAGTAGAGAAGAGTCTTATAATTAAACAATCTCTCTACGTATCCTGCGTAAAAAAATAGGTTTCAGGTTGCAAATCAGGTTGAAAAAGACAAGGCAAACAAGCCTATAGGTACACCTGATGTTAAGCGATAACCGCCGCCCACGACCCCGTGTAACAAAAGAGGGCTACAGAAGCGTTGCCGACCTTTAAGGTCGGCAAGGAGATAGACGCGCTTTTTGAAGATACCCATGTCATATCGGCCCGCAGTTGCGTACCACGCTGAAGGATGTTCCTACGAAACCACACAGTAGTGGATTGCCACATATCCAGACGGTGTGGCTAGTGGCTATTCACATCTTACTTGAGCTTGTGACGTACTGTGCGGTTAGAAAATTCGGTGGCTGGTAACAGTTCTCCAGAAAACTACCCATGATAAATGCAATAGAGAACGCACAGCGGGGAGACACTGCTAAGACACTACACTCCGCTCCCCACTTTCCACCCAGTTCTAGAGAAAATGCGTGTTGAATGGTAGAACTCAACGTCGCATCTTGTCTTGTTACAATGTCACCATAGTGAAGAAATTAAAATATTAAATATTTCGTTTCCTCGAATGGGAATCGAACCCTCAACGTGCCACGTTTACAAACATGCACTTGTGCCCCTGCGCCACACCTCACCGTCATTGAAAAATGTTATTAAATTTAAGCTTAGATGGCCTTATGAGAGTTATATAAGCTAGAGTTATATATGCCGTATGAGAGTTAGACAAGATATTAATTAATTGATTACGAATAGAATGGAATAGATGGATGATATCACAAGACACTCCGTCCATTCCCCAATCAGTCTTCATAAATAAAACTTTAAGATAACAGTGGTGTTGACGTCACTTTTGCGCAAGTTTAAAGGTCAATCAATGTGCTCCTAAAGTAAAATACCAAGGACGGGCTTTTGTTAGAAGGACAAAACTTACTATATAAAAAAAACATTAGCCTGATTTTAAATACTTATGTAGATTTTTTTAGCTTCACGCTGTATCCCCTACATACCTGCAGACAGTAGCAGGTAGGCAAAGGGAACCTGGGGGATTAGCGTTAAGATATTTCTTTTCCATTTCGACACTTTCGTTTCCCACAATACTACACGTGCTTATGTAGATACTACATATCCCTCGTGCGCACTGAAACCGTTGCATAAAATGTAAATTCTTTTATTATAATTTTTTGAAGCTTAACGCCTTGATCGCTTCCCTCGTCGTCCCCGCTCGTTTAGGCGTGGTCGGAAGGACGGACAGACATACAGTCAGGAAGACAGATATACAAACGGAAAACAAAGAGATCCTATGAGGGTTTCATTTATGTTTTAAGATAAAAAACACTAAAAAAATCTCTTTACAGGACATAATTATATCATACATTGTATAGGTTTAATTTTTATAATAGAGATGGTTTACGTGTAGTGGGACAATAAAGTTACTAATCACTAATGTATCTAAAAATTACTGGAGCCGTTTAAAAAGAAAAGAAAATCATTAATATTACTTAAATATTTTAATGGGAATATTTATAATATTAAATTTATAAACTTTAAATTATTCCTAGTAAGTTTGTTCGTTCGTGGAAAAACTTGAATCTTTAATGTTCTCCAAGAAGATGCTGGTTTACAAAGTTACTTTATACATTATAGAATATTTTAACCATATCGATATACTTTTATTTATATAAAAATAAATTTAAAAAATTATAGAAAATAAATGATACTGGCCAGTTGTGGCGCGAGGGCACAAAGTGTGACTGTAGGGACAGGTTTTGGGTTCGATTCACACTCGAAAAAATGTAATATTTAATACTTCCATTTTATTCGCTTTGGTATCGGTATCCCAAATCAAGTAAGGCAAAGCAAGGATTCAGCAGAAAATGAAGAAAGGTGTGTCTTAACACTAGGTTCCATCAGTCTTAACTGTTTTGTGTGTAATACTACAGCGTGACACTCAAAAAACAACACGACGAACCCGTACAAAAATTGGAGGTCTCGAGCTTTTTCTGAAATTCAAGCTTAGCTTAGCCTTTCATCTGATACCTTACTTAAAGCTTTTGATTTTTGTTCTTACATCTGAAATTTGAAAAAATATTATACGTTACTCTAATATTATATTTTAAGTAGACCAAAAAGTGCAATTGTAAATAACTTCCTCCTATTGGGTTTATATCCAAAATCTCAGCATTCAGCCGCATCGGTGCTAACATTAGAAGATACTTTTGAAAAATTGTGCTAATAACTATCATAACCACGACAGCCGTAATAAGTACCTTACATACAAAAAAATATTACAATTAGAAACGAGTCGAATACAAACAATCACCTACGACGATAAGCAGAGATTCTCAATTCTTATACTTATATATAAATATATTCTATATATATATATAAAGAACCTGGTCAAATCCGAGTCTAACTCGCATACCCATGGTTCCGTACCAAATGTTTTATATATCAACAGCAAGTACAATTTATAAAAGGTGAGAAACTTACATTTGCGGACGTATGCATTCATTTTGTATGAAATTAACTATAAGCTAATAATGATTTTTTCATGAAATATCTATAAAGTTTCACACGTTTTGATTGCTCGACAAATTTCAATATAAAATGCATATTTCATATAACGATGCATCTTCTAATTCCGTTGGCTTAGACTTTAGAGGCTTTATATTTTTAGGGGACCGTAGACCAGAATACTTGATATTAATTCCAGATTGATATCTCCACTCTATCTCGATATAAATGTTCTTGATAGACGGACAGGCATAAAATAAAGTGATCCAAATCCAAACAAAGGGTTCCCTTTTGTTAGTTTTGAGGTACGGAACCCTAAAAAATAAAGTATTTTTTCGTACTACATAATATAGCTTAGGATTTATATTTTACCGTTGGTATTATCTTTCCGGAACGAAATACTGATGCAATTGAAATGACACAAATTAAATAAGAGGGAGGCTCTAAACGGAACTGCGATGTTTCCAAGTTTTAGTCGAAGAGGAAAATCTATTGACAGTAGCTGACTGCAACAGCGAGAAAGTAAACTTTTTTTATACTCGCTAATAATTTTAGCTTATTTGCGCTTAAAAATTGTGATTATAATAATAAATATAAAATTTTACTACATCATCTTGAAAAATAATCAGAATTATTTATATACAGATCATTCTACTCCACACTTGTAATGTAGTGGGAACGCACTGATTTTCTTTTAAATTTTCTATCTTCACGCTGTATCCCGCATATAGTAGACAGAGATAACGTATCGCTAAAACATTCTATTGAAGACACAAGGCTACTTTTCACGACGTACCTTATCATGTGGCGTAACTAAACACCGCAATTTGTTTTGTTTCCGGGAGGGACATGGGCAAGCGCTACGACGGCCTCTATCTCTTATGTATTATTTCGATAAATATTGCAGTCAATAAAGTACCTATACATAACTAGACTATTATCTGAAGCCCTTGTAGCAAAATAATCATATTACATAGCTAAGTTATGAATAACGCGTATTAACTTTAGCTTATCACTTAATATGCAATAAAAGTAAAATCCTCTTATAAAATAAGAAGAAAAGTCTTTAAAATACTTTCGCCTCGTGTGAAGTCCTTATTGTAGTTTATTTGTTTAGTTTCATACTATACCTACACCAGGCAGAGGGAACCTAGTGTTAAGACACTCTGTTTGCAACTTTTTATTGGCTAGTGAAACTCCCGTGCTTTTATTTTTTAAAAGAGTTTATTATAAGTAATTTAATAAAGGCCATCGTAGCGCATGGATACCTACTTGCATGCGACTATAAGAGCGATAATCAACAACGCACTAACATCCATTGCTTCTAGAAATCGGCGGTGAGTGAGAAACAGAAGTGTCTTAACATTAGTTTCCCAGGTTCCCTAAGCCTACTCTGCTATGTACGGGACACAGCGTGAATTGAAAAAAAAATTCTAGTCTTGTATGGAGACTTAAAAATATTTTTAGACATTTACTAATAGCTTTTAATAAACAAACACAACATTTTATGCATTTTCTATGTAACGTGTACCTCGAGCTCGTCTTTTTTAGTATCAACGTTAAAACGTAGAATTTCCACGGAAATTTTTCAAGAAAATTGGCAAACATTGTGTTCATTTAGTGTGCTAAATGTATTTGTCATTCAAATTGCAGGTGCTATATTAATTAAGAAAAGTTGTTATATCGATATATATTTTAAGAATGTGTTTTTTATTTTTCATATAACTGTTTAGTGTATATTGAAATTTACATATTCAAAACTTTAAATTAGAGGCCAGTATCCCACACACTGAAGGTTAGAGAGAGGGAACCTAGTGTTAAGACACTCCGTTCCCCACTTTCTGCGGAATTCTGGAGGCATTGCGTGTTGAGTGGCAGTACTCAACGCCGCGCTTAGCCTCGACACCAGAGCGAAGAAATGGAAATATAAATTTAAGTAAAAATTTCATCTCCTCGAGTGGGGATCGAACCCACAATCAGTCGATTTTACAGTCACACTTCGTTCCGCTGCGCCACGACTGGCCTAAAATATATTATATTTATTGATACGTACAAAACGTTTGTCACTTTTTACAAAGACGTAGGTATATTGTCAAACTAATGGTAATTGTGCATTTTGTTTATGTTAATAATTTGATCTATTTTTATGTATTATTTAAAAAAACATAGATTTATCTATATAAAAACTAAAACTGTTTTAAATTTCATATTCTTACGAGTATTTTCATGCAATTTTCGTAAAATGGGGTTACAAAGTTTTTGTTTCACGTATTAATATAGTCTGCATCGAGGCGTAGATGCAAAAACGTGCGAATGTAAAAGCGACGGTTGTGGATTCGATTTCCACGCGGGCAGAGAAATATTTAATATCTGGGGGCACGGCAGTGCCCCCGCCAAGTCGAGCAAAAAAAGCGGCCGTACCATCGTTTTCACGATGCAATTCATTATCATTTCCTGGATTTAGTTCTTGTAACGCGGCGCGGATTTGAGTCGAGCCGCTAAACACGCAATACCTCAAGAATTCAGCGAAAAGTGGGAAAAGGAAATGAATAAATATTGAATGGAGTGTCCTAACATAAGGTTCCCTTTGCCTACCCTGCTATGAGCGGATTACAGCGTGAAGGTAAAAAATTAAATATTTCGTCTCCATACTAAATACTATCTTGTACTAGTAAATAATTCTGTTTGACTATGCGCCAGCAACTCAATCATAATCATTAATGACTGATCAGACCAGCTGAGAATACTTCAACGTAGTTGCATATTTTAACACTGGATTTACTGGTTGTGCTAATTTAGGTGTAATTTGTTGTAGGAAATAACAACTATATGTATATATAATTTTATTTAACTAAAAAAAGTTGTTTTTATAGATATTTTCACGAACTACGTTAAAATTTTTAACTGATAAAATTTATTACAATGTCCAATTTTCTTCAAATTTTTGGTCATTTTCCAAAAACAAGCTTAAAACTAATTTATATAATAATTATATTCCTCACCCACTGAGGCTTCCATACCAATTTCAGTATTGTAGGGCAAATAGAAGTACAATTTATAGAAGTTGACAATCTTAAGTCTGATTATGCACAGATTTTGTATTAATAGCCTGTAAATAAGATTGTTATGATTTTGTTCTATCAAAATACTTTATATTAATAATTTTGCACTTTTCAGATTTTTACCTTTATTTGTACTGTAAGTTCTCACTTTGTGCCAAATATGGTAAATCTAAGTCCGCGGGAAGTGGACAATAGGTTTTGATTACGCGGTAAACTCCATATAAAATGCAGTAAAATCGATACATAAATGGTCGTATCTTTTGATTACGTTTACTCAGAAGCTTGATTTTTTGATTGACCTGATTGCATGACCAGAATATTTGTTATTAATTTCAGCTTGATAAATAAATGGACGGACAGACGGACAAAAAAGTTATTCTATAATAGTTTTGTTTCTACTTTGAGTTACGGAACCTTAGAAATATGTTAAAATGCCATTAATCATGTCATAAAGAATACTCTCGAGAGTTTCTTTCATACTATTTTTTTCTATACCACTCTACTAATTATAGGTAACTGGAGAATTGTCATAAATGTATGAATTGCTATATAAAATACTCTTATGCAAGTTGAATTATATAGAGAACTGTTTACTTTTATAACTTTTAATATCTTTAAAATAATAAATTTTATCATATAAATTTTCTTCTGCTTTCACAAAGTAACCCTAGACGTAAAATGATATATACTTCAAACTTGTACTCGAAGGTCGAACTAAAATCAATATTGAAAGGAATATTCCAGTGCCACAACCTGGGAGCCATTAGCGGTGCATCTAAAGTTTCATAATTATAAGACTGTAACAGTGTTCTATGAAGTATTGATTTAGATTCTCTTTGACGGCCAAGAAGTGAATAATATTCTTGAACATTTTTTGAAGATACTAACAGTATCTGTGTCGTAGATAGCTTTTAATTATTTCCATTCGTACACGCGGGCGAAGCCGCAGATTAAAGTTAGTTAACTGTATAAATACAATGCTGTTTTTATAATTAAAGTGAAAAGACGAGGCGAAATAGGTATGTAGAAACCGTTTGGTGCTTCAAGCTAGGGATAAAGCGTGAGCTAAGTTAAGTTAAGTTTATTGTTAACAGAAATACGTTAACTGTGAGAATTTTAACTGTCTAACTATTACGGTGCATGAGATAAAAATCTGCGTCACGCTGTATTCCGCACACAGCAGCGTTAGCAGAGGTAACACAAACACCAGAACGGAGAAATGGAAATATAAATTTAAATAAATATTTCAATGCCTTGAGTGGGGAGAACCCACAACCAGTCACGTTTACAGTCACACTTTGTGCCTCTGCGCCATGACTGGCTGGCCCACGTCGGTTCATAAGAAAGTCTTAGCAAGAGGGTCCCGTATCTTATCTATAATACTGGAGACTTAGTCCCGTTCTACTCCTTGTGTACAGAATCCTAAAAAAGTTTCAAGTTTTTTTTCCGCATAGTAAAGTAGCCAAAGAGAATCTGATGTTAGGAAACTACCAACTTGAGGGACACTTCTCACTTTCCGCAAAATTTTCAAGACATCATTTATTGAGTTCTCGAAACTTAACGTCGCGCTTCGTCTACCAGAGAAAATAAATTAAGGTATATGTTTTCGATTTTGTTTTTACCACAAACGTATGTATTTTTCTTTACCTCAATATAATTTATTCTGAATCAATTCAATTTCGTATTTGTATTTATTGACTTTTAGAAGAAAACATGTTTTGGCTTACTAATTAACATGAAATTAAATAAATAGCTTCAGTCTTTTTAAATGAAACTCCTTAACGGAATCAATTGCGTATAATAGTATTATACATTTTTGGAAATTTATTCGCTGTAGTCCGTGGTCACACGTGGTGGTAGACTGAGATGGCATCCGTCTGTCAGTTGACATAATTATTATATCAAAGTACCGCCAACGATTTCTTAATTGTCTCGCGTACTATTCAGAAATCTTACAGAATGAGCTGACTGTATCTTGACCTCTGGTGTGGTGGATTTGAAACTTCAGTGATTTTTTGAGTGGGAATCAGATGGTAGAAAGTTTCTAACCGGTTTTTTCTGTTGAAATTAGAATATTTTTGTATTTTAATAGCCTCGCGGATCATTCTAGGATTTCAGCTGACTTCGATACGTGCGTATTCTTGATATCGGAGATCTGTTCCTTCACTCTAACACCAATGCTTCTCCTCGTTTGACCGATGTATGACAAACCACAGTCACAATATAGTTTGTATACGCCTGCACACTGGGGAGTATTAAGGAATATTATTTATCACTGGTTTCACGAATTGGGTCGCTATCTTTCTTTCACTCCGTATCCCTCATGTAGTAAGGTCAGAGGGAACCTATATTTTAGGAGAGTCACTCATGCGTGTTGAGTAACGGAATTCACCAGAGCGGGGAAATGAATATGGCTTATGCCCAATAAGTAGGAATCCAACCTGCAAACGTCACGTCTTACATTCAGATGATGTGCCGCTGCGCCACGGCAGTCCTAATAATATAATATACTAGAGGGCGCGCTCGGCTTCCCCCGCTTATTTGTACCCTTAGAGGTGAATTCTAAAAAAAACCACGAAATACGTGTTCAAGAAAATATTTTTAACAGTCTGAATTTAATTTTTTATAAAAATCGGTGGCGATTTAAAGATTTTTTCATATAAACTTTCAACCCCTTATTTGAACCCTTAGGGGGTGAATTCTAAAAAACCATGAAACACGTATTCAATGAAATACTTTTAAGAGTCTGAATTTCAAATTTTATAAAAATCGGTGTCGGGTCTATTTCATCCTTTTAGGGTTAAAATTTTTCAAAATTTCTTCTTAGTGGATGTCCAGATTATGAAAATAAACTTCTCTCCAAATTTCACGTTTCTACGAACAGCGGTTACGGCTGTGCGTGCATCTTACCTCAGTCAGTCAGGTACATGTCCTAATATTTTATATATATATATATATATAAATATTGTGGCATACACACAGTGGCACAAAGTGTGACTGTAAAACCGACTGGTTGTGGGTTCGATCCCCACTCGAGGAGATGAAGTATCTACTTAAATTTATATTTCCATTACTTCGCTGTGGTGTCGAGGACAAGCGCGGCGTTGAGTTCTGCCACTCAACACGCAAAGCCTCCAGAATTCGGCAGAAAGTGGGAAACGGAGTGTCTTAACACACTAGGTTCCCTCTGCCTATCCTGCAGTGCGCGGGATACAGCGTGAAGCTTTTTTTAAATATAAAAAAGCCTCGGAGAACTGAGACCTCCTTGCCGCACTCCGCAAGCAAGTTGCATATCGTTCAGACAAAGCATTTGGTTCAGACAAAGCATTTGACCATTTTACAAAATTGCTCTGATTATCGTATCAGATGGACAATATAGATATATTGTCCGTATCGTAGCTCCGAAGCTTTTCTCACAGGATATTGTCAGAAACCAGGTCGAAGGCTTTTGACAGATCCATGAAACAAGCATACACTGGTGTCCTATCAGTATAATATTTGACAACTTGCTTCAACGTGCTTCCATCCTGTATATATCTTTTATAAAAAAGTCACAAAAAGACATTATGTCACAAAAAATATTGTGACAATAAATAATTGAAAATTTCATCACAATCACCTTGCGATATTTCAACGTTTTTTATTTGACGAAGATATTGAAACTTACAAGCCAAAGTCCTCCCATCATCAAGGAAATTTAATGAAGAGAAATTGTGGCTTTTATAGCATGTAATTTGGGCGTATACTTTTCTAGAAAATGTAAAATAAAAATAATTCAACGCCCTTTTTGCGGCGTATGCTTGCGATACGCTCGAAACCGGCAGGGGACGTCCTCGCAAATAGCTACGTAGTGCTTGCAGTTTCTCAAAATTATGATAAATTATTGAATGTATAAATTATGTAATCAACCTTATGACAAATGCTGCATAATAAAATAATTATAGATGCATATTATATGCGGGCGAAGCCGCGAGTTGAGAAATAAAGGACAGGTCGAGAATGTACGTAGATCGTCGCATGATATTCTACACTCAATTGGGTAAACAAAAGGAGAGGCGTGTGGGTAGTAATTTGCGAAATAACTTAATAATTAATAATTTAATAACTAATAATTTTAATCATAAATCTTTTATATTGAATGCCTTAAATATAGTGAAGTTAGAGTTATGGCGGAGTTATTGTCTTAGATTGCATGCCGGTTCAATTTTCTTTTACATTCTATTTTTAACGCTTTATAAAATATAGATCGTAGTTGAGGCCGTTGTGGGGCGGTGATCCAAGTCTTAAACGTGACGGACGTGACGTGTTCGATTCCCACACGGGAAAATGAATTATTATTTATTAACATTTAACTTTGTTCGCTCTGGTATCAAGGCAAAGCGCGGCGTTGTTTCGTTTCGTTGAGTTTTATGCAATGCCTCGAAAATTCGACAGAGAGTGCAGAACGAAGTGTCGTCACTCTTTCACACAACAGGTTTCAAAAAATTAATATTTTATATTGAATACCTTAAGCCTTGTAAAGTTAGCGTTATGGCGCAGTTATTATATTGTTATTATAGTGCCAGTTCGATTTTCTCACCATGTTTTAACTAGTGTGAGTAACGTGCTTGACCTACACATCCACAAACATCATTTGTTCTGTTTACACTTGTGCGACAGCAACAAAGTATATACTGTATGTTTTAGCTTCATACGATAGAATAGAGGGAAGTATAAGTATACGTATTTTTTAGCGAGTAGACAGAGGGAACCTTATTTTATGCCGCTCCGTTTCACATTTTCCGCCCAATGTTCGAGACATTGAGTGTCGAGTGGCAGAACTCTACACCGCACTTTGTCTTGTCTCAAAGTCTCAAAGCCAGAAATAAAATATTACAATCCTGAATGGGAATCGAACTCGCAACCTTAACGTTTATAATCAGAAGCTGTACCGCTGCGCCACGATGGTCTATATATATATATTGATATGAATATATTACACGTGGATTAATAAATCAATTAATATTTTAGATAAGCGACGCGCGTCTGCTGATACGTCTATCAAAATTATAAAAGGCCAAGGTATTAATTATTGATGCAAATTCTGAGGCCAGTGTGGGTACACAATTGCTGATATCATTTTATTAATAGTAAAAAAAATAGAAACATATAACAAATATGACAGTGATTTGATTTAAAAGTGTTATTTTGTAGGTCTGTACGTATTATAAAAAATAAATAGAAGCAACCGTAGCGCGGCAACAGAACGTCTGATTGTAAACGTGACGGTTGTGGGTTCGATTCCAATTCGGGTTATTGAATTGTTTTCATCATTTCCTCTCTCTGTTAACAAGACATAGCGCGGCATTAAGTTCTGCCACTCAGCACGCAATGTCTCGGAAATTGGGCGGACATTGGGAAACAGAGTGTCTTAGTAGGCACCAGCTCTCATGCTTACACTGACATGTATGTATGCAGCATATGAAACTTAAACTAAATACAGGCACTCTTCTATGCGGTATACAGCGTGAAGCTAAAAATAACATAGTTACTAAATATTAGCATCATGCTGTATCCCGCATACAGCAGGGCAGGCAGAGGGAACCTAGTGTTCAGGAGACACTCCGTTCTCTATTTTCCGCCCAATTCTTAAGATATTGCATGTAGAGCGGCGGGTCTCAACGCCGGCTTTGCACATTACAGAGTAGACAGAGGGAATCTGGCAACCTAATGTCAAGACACTCCGTTCTCATTAAGACATTTCTTTTCTCCAATTTTCCACCGAATTCTGGATGATTCATCATCTTTCGTTCATTTTGAGTGGCAGAACTCAATGCCGCTTTCCCTCAGTACTAGAGCGAGGAAATTAAAATATTAAATATTTGATTACCTTGGGTGGGAATCGATCCCACAGCCTGTCACGTTTACAGTCACACGTCTGTGCCTTCGTTTATTAACCGTTGGTAATCTTATTACTATTGGATTTTAGTTTCGATTGTGAATAATCCATTTGCAGATGCATGTGACGTGATTGAATTTGCTCAGGATTGAATTCAAACGAGAAGTGTATGTTGAAATGGTATATTTTCTACGTATTCGATATCGAACGTGTTTATTAAAACCTTGTTTATACTATGCTAAATATTTTAGTTTTAAGCAAAACATTTGTATTTTAGTTTTAATCAAAAGAATTAGTCCTTTTAATGAGCTTTTCCGATCATACGTTTTTTCCTACCGTGGTAGGTAGAGAGAGTCTAGTGTTAAGACACTCCGTTCTCAGTATTTTGTTTAATTGTCGACATATTGCGTATTGAGTAACAGAATTCAACACCGCATTTAGTTGTCCAGAGGGAGGAAATGAAAATAATTTAAATACAATCATTCTGCTGATCATTATCATCACTCTTCCAAGTATAGATCGAACCCAGGACTATAACATTAACAGTTAGACGCTGTTCCACTGCACTCCAATGTTGCATTATTTTTATGAGAATGCCTCCAGAATTCGAAAATGAAATACTTTTCGGAAACTTCGAACGGAAGTGTTTTAAACTACCTTGCTATGTGCGAGATATTTATATTACAAAAAAAAATTAAACATAACAACCAACAAATAAAAAACCAACAAAAATATAATTTCTTATAACAAAAAAGATTCAAAATGCAAGTAAGCGACGCCATTAATGTAAATTAAATGCAAACATTTCAAAACCACTGTTATGACAAGTACTATTCAAGGGACCCCCGAGCCCTACAAGGAAGTAAGGGGTGCGACCGGAAGAGGACAGGTGCGCGGCGCCAGGGGGTCGACTGCACCCCTTGTTACTAGAACTGCTGTTTTAAACTTTAATTTCTTGGAAATTACTGTTTAAAAAAAAAAAATTCGTAATGATAATTTATTTTAATTTTATTAATTTTCAAAATGTTCACCTCAATAACTACTTAAAACTCGTCCGAAATGGAACGAAATAAGCTGAAATCTGGTAGCTACATCAGCGTAATGTAGGGGAGGAATAATAAAGGATTTCTAGAAATTCTTATGAGAATGGGGAAAATTAGTTTAATTTCAACATACCTATTAGAGGCCAGTCGTGGCGCAGCGGCACGAGGTGTGACTGTAAAACCGACTGGTTGTGGGTTCGATCCCCACTCGAGAAGATGAAATATTTGCTTAAATTTATATTTCCATTTCTTCGCTCTGGTGTCGAGGTTAAGCGCGGCGTTGAGTCCTGCCACTCAACACGCAATGCTTCCAGAATTCGGCAGAAAGTGGGGAACGGGAGTGTCTTAACACTGTATATAAGTATATTTAAGAATTTTTGCAGCGCACGCACTTAAAACAATTCAATGGCTTTTAGAATTATTCCCATTTCGTTATTTAAGACTAACTAAGACTTACAATGTAATAGAGCCTATAGCACTCCTGAAGAATGTAGCTTCCATACAAAACAAAAAAAAAGTAAATTGGACTAATAGCAGTAATTTTTGTGGGTGTTCACTTTATGAAAATAAACATCTGTCCAAATTTGACGTTTCTATCATTAGAAGTTACGGCTGTGCGTGTGTCTGTACGTCAATCAGCGAGAACTTCTTTTATATAATTAATAAAACATTCAATAAATATATACATTTTTAAAGTATGACTATTCCACATTGTATTGTTCATATACCCATAATTTATTTGGTGCAATATTAACACAACCAAACCTTAAAATTTTAATATGTGAATGTATCCAGAAAGCCTACAATTTATAAGTTTTGATTGCGTCTCTTGTAATATTTCAAAAAGTGCAAATACGTCATTGTTCTTCTCTTTTTGAAGAATCACACCTATTATAAATTACTTTCGACTACAACGACTGTTACTGTATAATTTATCATAAATCGTTTGTAAATTGGACAGTGTCTAGACTTGATATTTTCTAGTGAATTTCTTTCTATATAATTTATATTACTAAGAAATCTATCTTTGGAATTTTAGGTATATTCCTAACATTATTTCAGAATATATAAAATAAACAAAAAAAAAACAATATACTGAGAGTACGGTTAACTTTCGAGAAGACAATATAGATGATACTCGAAGAAGGTCACGGAAAATGCACGATTTACACGTTTCTTTTCGTTTTATATACGTTAGACGTTTTATGAAGCGAGAACAAAATCAGATTTTAAATACTTAACAAAAAATTAAAATTACCAATTCTATTGTTTTTTATATAGTGTTAGACGTTTCATAGCCTGAAAAATAATATATTTGAAATATTTAAGAAAGAATTGAAAACAGGTACTATATTACAGTCTTTTCTATAAACTTAAACAGCACGGTTTACAATGTTATTGCGTTTTTCATTTGTCTTGTTCACTGTGACGTCTATTGCTTACTTGACTCGAACAAGTTGAAGCTGCTAGAATAGCCAGATTAATGTATATTTCTATTTTAATATCGATTTTTATTAGATGATATCGATTTTTATCATATTAGATAATATGGCAAATTCCTTTATGGACTTCACTTATATGGAATTATTATAAAGCGAAAGAATATGTTTGGTTGAACACGCTAATCTCAGAAACTAATGGATGGAAATTTCAAAATAAAAAGTCCGCTATAATCTACTACACCCGCGATTAAATACACAACATCTTAGTAATTTCAATATGATATTGCAGGCGAACCCGCAAGTAAAAGTTAGTTATTTATGAGATTCAGAATAGTCGAAGGCTGTAATCCAAATCCTTCAGATATGTTAGAAATTAGTAAGACTATTAAATACCAAGTGACCTTAGTTTTATAATTAAATAACATCTAAACTTTACTCCCAATCTTTGTTTGTATCATCCTAAGTAAACCTCATTTTCATTAGGACGTTAAATAAATAGCAGTACAATGTTTCTTCTTTTCTTTCACTCAAGGAGATGAAATATTTACTTAAATTTATTTCTTCGCTCTGGTGTCGAGGCAAAGCACGGCGTTGAGTTTTACCACTAAACGCGCAATGGCTCCAGAATTCGGCAGTAAGTGCGATGTGTCAATACAGTGCGGAGTGTCTTAACACTATGTTCCCTTTGCCTAATCTGCTGTGTGCGGGATACAGCGTGAAGCTGATTTATTTTATTTATTTATTTACCTTGTTTCTTTTTCAATAATGAAAAAAATATATTTTTATCGGAAGCCAGCTACGAAGCAGTTTCGCCGCGTTGTGACGTCTAACGGCTGTGCCAATCGATATGGAGTAGGTTAACTTCATTCGTCCAAAATTGTGTCAAGTTATCTGAAATCTGTTGAAAATCGTTATTTATTTTTTATCTTTAAGTATCGTTTGTATTTCTTATTTTTCACGTTATACGCTTATGTTGTATTTCGCGCGCATAGCTTGCTAGCGCGTATATAGAAGGGGAACCAAGGGAACATAGGAATCTAGTGTGATGATCATCCACTCCCATTATGACACTTCCATTACCAACTTTCCGTTAAATTTTGAAGGCATTGTGCGTTGAGTGACGGAATTAAAAAAGTCTTGGTTATACTTCACCCTATTCGTTACTTTCTGTTATTGTAAACAGCGTAACCTAACGCCGCATTTTGGCTCATGTTTCTGAAAAATATGATTTTTTTTTCAGTTTCAGCTCCACGTTTGATAAATTTCACATCGCTTTGCACATCGCGTAATTTTAACTGTGGATTGTCTGTCAATATATATAGACAATATCGGTTCAAAACTTTACCACAATATTGTTATTATAATATTTTACGTTACTTAAGCTGTTTATTTCATTTTTTTTTTTTCATAATTTTTACACTCAATATATTGTTACAGAAAATGCGAGAAGGAACCAGACTGCGTGGCGATAGGTAGCAGGCTGCGCGGCGCGATGGGCACTCGACCGCCCGCGGCCTACTGGCCTCAGCTGTGGGCCACCGTCGTCAGAAACCTGCTGCTTAAGAAGCGAGATACTAGAAAAACCCTCGCAGTATGTAATTTAGTTGTTTTTAACTTCACGCCATATCCTTAGCGGGGTATCCAGAGAAAAGACAAATTCTTTAAAATTAGTAAAATCATTGCAACATTTTCATTGTTGGTTGCAACCACTTTATATATTAGGTAAATTTTACGTAACTATATATTGCACCTTCTGACTGTAAACGATGCATTCGATTTCCACTCGGTGACATGAATTATTTTAATTTTCTCGCTCTAGAGCGAGATCAAACACTTTCTAGCTCTACAGCGAGATCAAACACGCAATGTGTCGAAAATTGAGCGGAAACTGGGGACTGGATTGTCTTAACACTAGGTTTCCTCTGCTTATTTTCTATATACAAACAATCAGTTTCGACAGTAATAATGTAGAATATGCTGTTTTCAGGAAGTTCTGGTTCCTCTCTACTCCCTGGGTGTGCTGATCTTCCTTAAGATGCTGGTCCCGAATCCAAATTTTCCTGAAGTGACGAAGCCAGGCAGACTACTCAGAATACACCACGACGCAATATCTGAAAACCATTCAGTAGCGGTGGTGGCGGACTGGGCGACTGCTAATGGGACTTTGGTAAATAGTGGTATCCGGCTCGAAGGATCATTTAATGATATATTGATTGTAACTAATACAATATTAATTTCATTTAATGTTATATATTAATAAATTAAAGAATATGAATTTAATTAATAATATAAGCTTTGCTAGATCTATATTATTCTTAACTTAACTTAATTTCACGCTGTATTCCTAGCGGAGAAATCAAAGAGAACAGAGTGAACACTACGGTCTCTACATACCTCTTTCGCCTCATCCACTGCCATCAACTTCTTACATTATTCTTGATCTATAGTATTACCGAGATATCTACAGATATAAAAGAAAGATATTTTCCCTTAGAGATCTATCTAATATTAACGTTTCTTTTCATGTACATATTTTTTACCTTTCTTTCACAAATATGCCATTTCTTCACATAAAAGTATATATGTTTTTTTAATATATAGAGCCTTTAAAGTTGTGAACATTGCTGTAACATGGGCCACTAATAAAAAATAAGAAAGATTTTTAAAAAAAATTGCATAATTCTTATTTAGAATTCGAAAATTTCTCTATTTAAATTTCACGTCACATTCTCATTACACCATGTAAGTCACTGAAGCACAGACCACCGCTGGAAAATATCTCTAGATACGACCATATGAAAATTCAAAAGAAATAAAATATTCTAAATTTGTTCTAAAGTTTTATTCAAAAGAATCACCATTGTTACAAAATTAGAGAAGTATTCACAGAAATGAGGTATTCAAGAGAAAAATGTACACACTTTTATAAAGTATAAAGTACATTTGTATTCAACAGTCGTCTTGCAGTCGAGATTAGTTTAAGAAGTTTTAAGATTAGCTTCTTGACTGTCCTTAATGTTTTATAAATATTAATATACGTATAAAGCAAAGACCGTATACGCGCAGCGGCATAATGTAAACGCAACAGTTACAGATTCCAATCCCAACCAAGGCGTAGGGTTCCTCCGTTCAAAGATACACACAGTGTCTCGAAAATTTGACGGAAATTCTGTAGAATGTACATAGAGTCTTATACGTGGTTGCCGTTGCCTATCCGGCTCTACCCGGGATTTAGCGTGAGACCAAAAAAATGAAACCAAGGGCGGAGTGTACTTACTTACCGCCTTTGTCCAAGTGTTGTTATGGGTTCGATTCCCTCTTCTCCCCTTCCCAGCTATATTCAGAATTCAGCGTGAAGCTATTTTAAAACATATATATATTAAGATTATTCATATTTCCAGGGTTTTCTTGATGATATCAATTCGATGCTCGTCGAGTCCAATCAGCACCCAATCAATTGGATACGGTATAACAACACAACGGAGCTAAACGACGCGTACCACAGTAACGCTAAGAGATTTCCTCTCGCTGTTATATTCCATACGGATCCTGGAGCCTTTGGAGAACCTTTAAGGTAATGTGTTCAATGTTTTTTTTATATTCGTTTATTAAAGTTTTAATATCGTCACGCTGTATCCCGCACACAACAGTGTAAGCAGTGTAGACGGAATCTAGTGTTAAGACACTCCGTTCTCCATTTTCAACATACAATGTCTTGAATTCACGTGGAATATGCACAACAAAGTGAATGGACGCGTTCTCTTTACCCTGATAAAAATATATAAATAAACTTGACATAATAATATTTAAGTCTCTACAAAATTCCTATTAGTTTTGAAACTGAACCCAATACTTGAATGTCATAAAAATATAATAAAATTGTAACTGATTAACTGAAGCTTTAGTTTTCAATGTATGGATAGTCTATAAAATGATAATATTATTAGGACATGAAATTAATTAGACAGATTAGTGAACTAAAATTTTTGTAGTTTAAGCGGGCGAAGCCGCGAGCGGGAGCTAGTGTTACATATATTTATTATTAAAATTAAAAAAAATTAGCTTCACGCTGTATCCCGCACACAGCAGGGTAGGCAGAGGGAACCTAGTGTTAAGACACTCCGTTCTCCACTTTCTGCCGAATTCTGGAGGCATTGCGTGTTGAGTGGCAGAACTCAACGCCGCGCTTAACCTCGACACCAGAGCGAAGAAATGGAAATATAAATTTAAGTAAATATTTCATCTCCTCGAGTGGGGATCGAACCCACAACCAGTCGGTTTTGCAGTCACACCT
>JAATLQ010027946.1:75235-92931 GCA_013421005.1 Heliconius erato x Heliconius himera | reverse complement strand
CTGTGTGCGGGATACAGCGTGAAGCTGATTTATTTATTTATTTTATTTTATTATAGTTGTCAATCAATTCTGCTTAAATCAATAATCATGTATTTTAAGCGGGCGAAGCCGTGGGCGGGCCGCTAGTTATTTAAATAAATTAATATTTAAAACATTAGAAACTTAAGTATTAATTTTCTTATGTTAAATAAACCTTTCCTACTACCATGTTACTGATAACGATCTCTCAATGTACTTGTAAATATGTATAATTTTATTATTATAGTAATTTGCGAAGCTCCTAGCATTAGGCAAAGGGCTACGGTCACTACACTTCCTCATTAAGAGCGCAGACGTTGTGCAAGAACGGCATGCTTATATAGATAGATACATATATCTAATATGTAGAAGTGTATGTATGTACGCACATACTGATCGCGTGAACCGACCTGACTCACTTTGATTGAGCTATTTAATATTATTTATTAAATTAAGTGACACGACCTTTTGTTCTGCATTTTTTACGTTTAAAGATATTTTTTAACGTTTTTTTTAGCCACAAGTGGGAATTCATTGCTTACATTTCTACGCTCTGATAGCACAAAACGCGGCGTTGGGTTCCACCTTAAAACGCAATGTCTGTAATTTAGAGAGGCAATGGAGTTTTTTAAAATAGATTTACTTGTTTTTAAAAAAAAAATAAAGTGTTATTCCACACTTAGGAAAGAAAAATACTTATTTAGAAAACGTATAAAAATTTGAACGCAGCGGGACTCGAACCCGCGCCTCCTGGAAACCGACCAGGAACGCATGGCTTAGTGCTCAGGTCTGATATATGCGGGATAAAGTGTGAAGATGTTTATTTATTCTAAGAACATAAATAACTCAAAAATATACTTACTTGGCACGTTCTTCATCGGAGAGTACGTTGTCATCGTTTGGATTTTCTCCATCGCTGAATACTGATGCTGAACTCTGGTGGTGCTCTGGTATCTGTGGATATAATAATAAAAATATTTATTGAATTATATTAGAAAGAGGTGAAGTCATTAACTGGATACACTACAAGAATTTGTGTTTTTTTCGAATTGTGTCCTTTGCCTTTTAATAATATGTAATAATAGGTTATCATATATTTATTTTTCACCAAGTCCTAAATATTGAAACTTACATTTTTTTTATATTTACCAAATTTGTTATAATTTTTCCAAAAAAATACAATAACCATAACAATTTACTGCATCTGTATATCTTTTGCTACGCTTCACGAAGATTTTTTTTTATAGCTTATATAGTACTGCACATAGCTGGATAGGCAGAGGGAACCTGGGAACCTAATGTTTAGACTCTCCGTTCCCCACTTTCCGAATTGTCGAGGCAATGCGTGTTGAGTGGGGGAGCACAACGCCACGCTTCGCCTTGTTACCACAGCGAGGACTCAATTGAAAAACGAACACACAACCGTGGTGTTTACAAGTCGCACGCTTATGCCTCAACGCCACCATGAAATCGAAGAATATCATAGCGCCGAATAACCAATGGATTAAATTTATTGTTAGCTGTGATAAAATCCATCCAGCTTGAAACTAATCCCATTTTTTTATGTCTTGAACATATTCATAGGGCACCTTGTACAAATTCCTCCTAATTTCCCATCAAATTCGCGAGAGATAGAGTATAACTAAAATATGAAACACTAAATCAAATAAAATAAATCAGCTTCAAGCTGTATCCCGCATACTGCTTGGTAGGCAGAGGGAACCTAGTGTTAAGACACTCCGTTCCCCACTTTCTGCCGAATTCTGGAGGCGTTGAGTGACAGAGCTCAAAGCCGCGCTTATCCTCGACACTAGAGCGAAGAAATGGAAATATACATTTAAGTGAATATTTCATCTACTCGAGTGGGGGCGAACCCACAACCAGTCGGTTTTACAGTAACACTTTGTGCCTCTGCGCCACAACTGGCCTCTATATAATTATAATATAAGAAATTAGATTTTAGGGCAAAAAGTGTAGATAAAGTGATCTTCTATTTTCGCCCCTCCGCACCGACACAAAGAAATATAAGATCACCAACATACAATGTTGCTTTTGAGCTTAGACATGAGAACGAAGTGATACGCCACTACATTCTTACTGAATTGAAGAAATAAATATGACATACTACAATAACCTTATTGAAGTCACTATTTTCTATTCAATTCTAGAATTTTACTTTCAATAGACACATAACCTAAATACATGTAACAATACTATATATACTACAACACAAATACGTCTTGTATTTGTATTTTTTTGAATATTACAAGAAACTACTACTATTTAACATATAATTTAAAAATAATATACTTTTATGTCATTGTTGCACCAAAAAAGACGTTAATTATTATAATTTAATACCAAATAAACTCACTGACCATGTATATAGATCGCAACGACTTCAAATCCATTTTGAGAAACACAATCACAAAAACAATTTAACAGTAATACACTAAATTACATTTAAATGTGACAATTGTATGAATAACACAGAAGCAAACGACTTGTTCCTTATTATCTTGTATGAGAAAAACAAATATTTATTTATTTTAATAGAGTTGATAAATTATCAAATATATAGAGTTTAAGAGAGTTTAAGATATCATGGCACTGTAGTTAGTTTGACTGGATTAGATATGATTGTGGGTTCGATTCGACAGGAAAATCACGGTGTTGAGTTCCGCCACTTAACACGGAAAATTCGGCGGAAAATATGAAACGAAGTGTACACTATGTGACAATTATGATTATCTAAACAAGAAATAAATATGGTATTTAGTAAAACACCATATACTAAAAAACAAAATGAGTATTAAAAAAAATAAGAGTTCACATACTAAAGGGTTCACGGCTATACACAAATCGAATTGTCCGGTTAACACTTTTTAAATAAAAGAACGTTACTGTCCTGACTAAAGGGACGACCGACGACGAGCAATCCCTTACGGCGCGATCTGGATTTTCAAAAAATACTTTATACAAACTTTCACTGTCTCTTCTCCATCTCCATCTCCACTTATAATACACTGGTACAAAAACCGTGTCTAAAGTGATGACCGTGCACTCTGTTACGGCGCCCACTTGATTTCCAAAAAATATTCAAAGCAAATTCTTACTGCCTCTACTCCATATCAAGTTATAATCATTTGGTACAAAAACCCTGTAATTTTATTACAGACATTTCAATTTAAGTCTGATTTTGCAAACCTAACCGCAACATGATTGATTCTAACAAAATATTGAAATAATATAACTTAGTTCTAATTACTTAAATATAAAACTAAAAGAGCATCACATACTAATTACAATAAATGTATAATACGTAACAAATAAAAAGAATATAAATGAACAATGGACTTCACCATATTACAAATGCCTATAAGCATTTATATAAAATTAAACTTTAAATACAAATAATAATTCAATCTATCTCATATCGCCTAAAAGTATAATTAAAAACATGAATCTTACAACTCTTACCCAATCTGGGGTCTCTTGTACCTTTATATAACCAATATACGTTTATATAACCAATTAAATATTTTAAAGAAATAATAAATAGATATTTTTCTAATTTATTTTACTATTTTTACAGTTCGATATTGAAATGAGCTGTCGCCTATCCGCTCCTCACAATCACGCGACGCCGTATCGCATCCTACCCACATTTACTTATATTGTTTAACATAAAACGATAAGGTTCTTTTTAAAAATTATAAAAATGTTATGAAATAAATATATTTTTACACTACAAATGAGTTAAATGTTACAACTACGCTAGGTTCCCTCTGCCTACCCTGCTGTGACATTAGTAAAAATCGCGTTGTTATACAACAATTTTTCATTGATTTGAATTGTTTTCATGTTGAGCAAATGAAATATTTTTTTTTAATTTATATTTCCATTTCTTCACTCTAGTGGCGTGGCAAAAAACGCGGCGCTGAGTTCCACCACTCAACACGAAAGTGGAACGGTAAACGGAGTGCCTTAACACTTGAGTTCCCTCTCCCTACTACTAAAAGTAGTAAAGTTGAAAAAAAAAATGTAGAGCAAATTTTATAGAGATCCTTGAACTAAATAAATAATTTTCGTTTAAACACCAGATAGGCTCAAGAATATTATGAGGTAGATTCGGCTGCAAATATTTGCTCGATAACGAAGCTATTGACCACAGCGCGCTCTACATGTATCCGTTACAGTGGTTAGTGGTGGAAAAAATACTAAAAATGTTTAGGTGAATAGGCGAATTATAACGCAGGGGCACAAAGTGTGACTGTAAACGTGACAGATTGTGGGTTTGATTCCCACTCGAGGAAATGAAATATTTCATATTAATAAAAAAAGGTATATGTAATCTATATAATTATAGGTATACGTATGCAGTTTCGTTGTGGGTTCAAATACAACAGTATTCTGTTACTACTAAAGATACTAAGTTGCAGTATTGTGTATATGTTCGGAGAATAAAAATTTCGTTAGGTTAGCTTTAGATTTTTTTTTGTATGCATTGAAACAAAATATTTCTAAATTAAAGAATAATAAAGTAGTAAGTAAAATCTTCTCTTAGGCTTTTCCTATACTTAAAAAAAATTAAAATTAAATTAGCTTCACGCTGTATCCCGCACACAGCAGGGTAGGCAGAGGGAACCTAGTGTTAAGACACTCCGTTCCCCACTTTCTGCCGAATTCTGGAGGCATTGCGTGTTGAGGGGCAGAACTCAACGCCGCGCTTAACCTCGACACCAGAGCGAAGAAATGGAAATATAAATTTAAGTAAATATTTCATCTCCTCGAGTGGGAATCGAACCCAGAACCAGTCGGTTTTGCAGTCACACCTCGTGCCGCTGCGCCACGACCGGCCTCTAAATTTTAATATAAAAAAAACAGCTTCACGCTGTTTCCCGCACACCGCAGGGTAGGCAGAGGGAACCTAGTGTTATGACACTCCGTTCCCCACTTTCAATCGAATTCTGGAGGTATTGCGTGTTGAGTAGCAGAACTCAACGCCGCGCTTTGTCTCGAGATGAGGCAAGTCTTGTCAAGAGGCGCAGGATCAAATTTCGCTACGTTAAATTTTTTGTTTTCTAAAAAAAAATAGTAAACACAGTGTCTTAACACTAGTCATCCCGCTTACTCAACTGCGTGCGGGATACATCGTGAAGCTGATTCAATATTTTTTTATTCTAAATAACTATTATTATTTAATTTGTAATAATACTCTAAAAATATCTGACCTTAGTGAGAGGGATGCAGTCATAGCCGCGCTTCGCACCGTACATTCTGTACTTACTGTGGAACCTAATATGAACAATTAACAAATGGACCCAGATAGCTAATTAGATACAGTCTCACTTGTGAATTGAATGTGTGGATTTGATTTATGTTTGTAATCACGTTTTTTAAGTACTGGCATAAAGAATTTAGTGAATCGTCTTTCTACTTTTCGTATGTTAAGAGACATTCTGTGTTTGTTAGCGGAACTCAACACCGCGCTTTGCTCAATATAATAAAACTCAATTATTTTGCAGAAATTGTTTGAAGGAGGGTATTTATTACCTACTGTCGTGTATATTGCACGTAGAGTAAGTAGTCCCAACTGCGTCACCATTACGTTAGTGCTGCGTGTATTTTTTATCTTTATCCTTATTACAATATAAGGAATGCTAAATACAAATTTATGATAGAAAAAAATATTTTTAAAGTTTAGCTTACTTACAAGAAACGGAGTTTAAATTGATTTGTTGCGTGGACTTTCAAATTTAAAATGAAAAATCTCGTTTTTTTTTTAAGAAATCGTCGTTTTAATGATCCCCTACATCCCCTAACCTACCTAAATGCCAAATTTGAACATTCTATGTACTAAGTAGTTTCGTCTATGCGTTGTCAGTTAGCAACGGAATCATTTTATATACATAAATATAGATGGCATATTGAGGCCAGTCGTGGCACAGCGGCACAAGCGTGCAATGGTAAACGCGACAGGTTTTGGGTTTGATTCCTACTCAGGGAAAACTCTATGTTCCGAAAATTGGGTTGAAAAAGCTAGTGTCGTAAAAAGCGTTGTGTCTATGTTTCCTCTGTCTACCCTGTTATTTGCGGGATTAAGCGTGAAACCAAAAAAAGAGTATGAATATCAATACAAGTTCTTTAATCACAGTACTTCTAGTGACATCTAGTATATAT
Organism: Heliconius erato x Heliconius himera; assembly: GCA_013421005.1. Classification (NCBI taxonomy): domain Eukaryota; kingdom Metazoa; phylum Arthropoda; class Insecta; order Lepidoptera; family Nymphalidae; genus Heliconius; species Heliconius erato x Heliconius himera. The sequence continues at coordinate 86,730 of JAATLQ010027946.1, read as the reverse complement.
AGTTTAAAGCTGCGCAAGATATAAGGAAGAATTATCCACATAATACGCTGATAGTTTCATTCTATTCCGATAGAGGGCTACGAAATGGATGATTTAAAATAGTTTCCAGAAGAAATTGTGGTTATAGAAATCTTGATTTGTGTGGACTTTAAATTAAGAAAATGAAAAATCCCGTTGTTTCCGTTCCCGTAGCAATTTCGAGAAATTCTCTTGATGTGCTCACTTACACTCTCAAATGCATGTGAATAGTTCACATGTAATTTCATTTAAACTTTTAAAATATACATTTTTCATTACTTCAGACGCATTCAGACAACATCTATATAACTAATAAATCGATGGGTCCTCTCTCGAGCAAATTATTTTCAGCTTTTCTAGCAATTTAGAAATATAAATCGTGGCGCCATTACTCAATACAGAATAGAGCGTGAAATAAAAAAAAACCATGCAGAAGAAGTCACATTACATAGCTAGTATATTATAAATTTATAATTATATCACTTTTGTGAGTTATCAAGTTGGAACTGGCATTGAAAACAATAGTTTTGTTTATGTGTTTTGTTCTTACGTTTCCGGTTTGACGCCTCGAAATTATTTAATAGTGCTGCTATTTCCTGGTACATAATATAATATATAGTGTATAATATGTATGGTTTTTTTTAGTTTTAGCCTGTACTTGTCGGGGTAGGCAGAGGAATACTAGGAACCTAGTGTTACGACACTCTGTTCTCCATTTTCCGTCGAATTTTTGGGGCATTGCGTGTTGAGTGTCGAAATTCAACGCCGCGCTTAGCCTAGTTACCAGAGCGAGGAAATAAAAATAATAAATATTTCACTCTCACAAGTGGGAATCGAACCCACAACCGTCGCGTTTACAGTCATACAATGTGCCGACGGCTGAAATTTATAAATAACTTTATACACATTTTTTTACAGTTTTAAAATAAATATTATTAAACAAAAATAGTCTTCTATTTATATTTAACTATATTACAAAGATAGTAACATGTGCAATTAATATAAATACTTTTAATCTCTTCACGGAGATAAAATTATTATAAATATAATGGTATAAAGATTAGTACATCTACATATATAAAGCTGAGACCAGATGTGGCGCAGATGCGCCAGCGTACAACTGTAAATGTGACAGGTTGTGGGTTCGATACCCACTTGCGGAGTATGAAATATAATATTTTCATTTCATGGCTCTGGTAATTAAGCAAAGCGCCACTCAACACGCAATGCCTCCAAAATCCGGCGGAAAGTGGGGGACGAAATGTCGACGAAATGACGACGAAAGACTAGATACCCAGGATCCCTCCGTCTACCCGGCTATGTGCGGGATACAGCGTGAAGGTAAAAAAAAGGAAAAAAATATATATTTTATAACTCTTTAGTAACTAAAGAACTGGATGTACGTACAAAATTTTTGAACTTGGAAAGTTGATATCTCACGTAACGTAATATATAACGTAAAAAATTACATTTTTAATTGAAAAAATAATTTTATTATTTTACTAGCGGACCTCATGCGGCTTCGCCGGCTTGAAATAAACGAATGTCTATCCCGCGTAAACTCCTGTTCCGATCCTAAGTCTTGAAGTATCGGTGTTTTTTATCATGTTACAAATTGAAAGATAAAGAGACGGCCAATTCAGTAAAACAGTTGTATAAAATAACTGTTATAGCAGTTAGCAAATTTGTTGTACTTAGTGCCTATTATAGATTAGTATAATATAGCCTATATGTTAAGGAAAGCTTTCCAGAATCCAATGAGGAAAACTGCATTTAAATCCACTAAGCCGATTATGAGATTACCGTAAACAAACACAGAGACAAACAGACCAACAGACGTAATTTAGAAAATAATTGTTTTGGGTTCTGCTACATTAATAAAGGTCCCCAACAATATTTTGTTCTTATATAGTATCCATGTTTTTATTTTATACACCTACAATTTTACCTACAAATTTATTATAAGTATATATTTTTAATCTTCACGCTGTAACCGGCGTCACATAGGCAGGGTGGGCAGGCAGCTGCATAGTGTCGAGATACTCTGTTCCTCACCACCAAATACACCAATTGTAAAAATATAGTTTTTAGTAATGGAACTCAATACCTCGATTCGTATTGTTACCAAAGCGAGGAATTTAAAATAATTTATTCTTCTCTGTTCTGTGGGTATTGAACCCACAATCGTTACGCTTTGCTCACAATTTACGCCATGACGCGAAGGTCTCGTATCAAAAATAATTTAGAAAAAAAAACAAAACAAAATCAACCTTTTTGTCCAAAAAATTGTTGATACTATCAGAACTGTTGGAACTGCACTCCATACTGTCATCGCTGTTGAGACGTTCTATCCCACTCCCACTGTCTCTCTCACTCCCACTTTTGCTTATGTCTGAATCGGATTCAATCCATAACGGAGAACGATATTTAAAAGTTTGCGCGAATGCGTTGAATCGTGATTCATTATTCATTTGGGATGTTGAATATGAGTTCTTCATTTTTGATTTAATTTCACTTTTAGAATTTAGATAAGATAAGAAAGTTTTTGGAAAAAAATGGTTTAAATAATCGCCATCTTAAAATTTTTAATATGACAAATCCGTTGTTTATTAAATAATTAACTCCAATTTTTTAATAAAGAAACAAACAGACACTTCCAGAATAAAGTTGAATATCATCAATATCTTCAGAAATGCTCTTTTGAAAAATAAAAAACACTTTATTATATAAAAACAACAATTTTATAGTTAAAGCACACTGTAGAGTTGTAAAATATTAAGTTATAAATTAATAAAACTACTGCACTTGTTTTAAAGTAAAAAAAAAACACTTTTTTGTCTACAAAAAGTAAAGGTAAATGCAGGTAAGGTAAAAAGTAAGTCAAGTTTAGGTAAAAACACTTTACAGAAGAAGATCGAGGAAATTTGTAAGAGAGAATACAGAACATTTGGTGAAGATCACGGGCACTACAGATGTAGGCAAATAGGACATACGACGTTTAGACTGACCTTACGGATTAGTGATGTGCTTACTTTTTTTTCATATATCGATTACGATTTATGAAAAAAAAGTATCATCAATTATCAAAAAAATCTGAGTAAACGGTCGTGATTCGTTTCCCACTCGTGGGAATGAATTATTTCCATCTTCTCTCTCTGGTTAAAGGACAAAGTACAGCGTTGAGTTCTGCAACTCAACATACAATGTTTCGAAAATTGGAAAGTCCATGGGGAGTGTCTTAATACTATGTAATAGCATTACAATACTAAGTAGATTACATAATGAGGAATGAGGGATTTTTATCCCTCAAATACAACGTGAAGTTAAAAACATCGGTCAACCCATTTTGGTCAAAAATTTTATTAAATAAATAATCATGTAGATGAAGCCGGCGAAGCCACGGGTGGGCCTCTTGTGATTTCCATACACTACAAATATGACTAGCAAAAAATAAAAATAAAGACCTGCCTTAATTGGATAAAAGTTTTTTATTTAGTCAACTCTAGCGAGATTACTAATATTAAGTTAGATATATATACAATGTTTTTTTTTTGTAGCAGTATTATAATTTTTTATGGTGTATATGGGATAAGTAATTTCGAAAGAAAATAAACTCAACTCAATTTGTAATCAATTCATACGTTGCTAATATATATTTTTAGACTGACAGTCAGCGCAAAGATTGTTGGTTTGATTTCTACTTGGGGAGGAATGAATTATTTTCGTTTCCTAACTCTGGTGAAGTCGGGTGTTGAGCTCCGCCGATCAACTCGCTATATCAGAAAATTGGCTTAAGAAACTGAAAAAAAAACCTTAATTTGATCTTTAGGTATTTATGGTAACCATAAACGCTATATTAACTTACATTAGAATATTAATTTCTTTCAATCTTTAGGACTAGTTTTAAGATTTTGTATTTGGCTCAAAATTATTTAAGAATGTATATTTTATATATAAAAACAAAAATACAAATATATCGAAACTGGACCTCCCTCGAGAGGATGTGCTCGGTCAATTTTGTTAAGCGTCTTAAAGTGCCCAAGTAACATATTCGTCTTGTTGATCATTTAAATAAAAAAGTGTATAATTTTTTTTTGATAAGGTTCTTACAAGAATCCTTAATCCTTATTGAGTTTAGGTTTTTTTTCTGTCTGTCTGTCTGTACATGACAACGAAATATCTCAAAATTGATCGAAATTTAAACGTTACCTGACGCTAAGCTACTTATTTCTTTATCTATACTCTAGCCAAAGAGTTTCTATGTTTAAATTAAAAAACATATTTTTATGCTTAGTCCATTTATTAAAGAAATCTATAGAGTTTAATCGTTTTAATGTAACGCTGTTATTGTACCTGCTGAATGTCTCATACATAATTCTTATTTATTTCACGCCGGCGAAGCCACATGTAAAAGCTAGTAAGGAAATGTAATCTTTAGCCGCAATTTTGTCTCAAAACTGATAACAATTCTTAAGCTATGTAAACTTACGGATAAAGACCATACGGTTTAATAATCAAGGTTTATGAATTTATCTCGTTTGCTAATTTTTAAATCAAATTTACTTATCCATATACTAGTCCTTGCCTGCAACTTTATTTGCATAGACTTTAAGACGTAAAATGGAAAATCTTGTTTTTACCTGTTCTCGTAAGATTTTCAAGAAAAACTTTCTAAGTTGTTTTCTAACTATCCATGTAGGTAAAAAAGGCAGGGTCGCAGGGGCACAAAGTGTGACTGTAAACCGACTGGTTGTGGGTTCGATCCCCACTAGAAGAAATTAAATATTTATTTAAATGTATATTTCCAGTTCTTTGCTCTGATGTCGAGGCAAAGGGCGGCGTTGAGTTCCGCCACTCATCACGCAACCTCCAGAATGTGGCGGAAAATTGGGAACGGAGTGTATTAACACCAGATTCCATTTAGATAACTTGCCAAATTTCAACTTTCTAAGACCAGTTTCGTCTGTTCTTTATCTGTCAGTCACTCAGTAACGAAAGACTTAAACAATCATCGAAAAATTTAGAATTTACATGACATTGAAAATAATTTAAAATTGTAAAAAAATATTTTATAACAAAAAAAACAACATTTTTTATAACAGTATAAAAAATAATGAACCCAAACGAAATTTTATCTACATTGCAATTTGTACTCTATAGAAACGTAATAAATGTACGTATGTTTATAGGCAAAAACTTTTGTTTATTCAGTTATCAAATGAGGTATTGAGATCTGATAACATCAATTATATGATTTATTTGTTCAAAGATAACCTACATCAATGTTTATTTAATCTATATTTTTATTTATCTCAAACATAATTATAATAGAGAAATAGTTAATAGGTAAGGACTTTTCTGTTAATATTTTCTTATAGCCTATCTTGCTTACTAATAAAGTAGCACATAGCAGGGTAGACAAAGGGAACCTGGGAACCTAGTGTTAAGGCACTCCGTTTCCATAAGACACTTCCGCTTCCCACTTTTTCTGACTTCACTTTTTCCACTGAAAGTTTGCGTGTTGAGTGAGGGAACTGAACGCCAGGCTTTGCATCGTTACCAGAGTGAGTAAATGAAAATATTAAATATTTAATTTCCTCAAGTAGGAATCGAACCCAAAGCCTGTGGCGTTTACAGTCGCTCGCTTCTGCGCTACGACTATACTATATGACGAAATAATGTACTATATGACGTAATAATGTAGCTTTGTATCGGTAAAAAAATCTGCAAAACCAGTTAAGTAGTTATAAAGTTTGTCTCTTACGTACATTACTCTGACCTAAAATGTGTCAACAACATACAACCACACGACCTAAGCCCTCGCAAACACGCTACAATAGATTACGTTAATCTATATCTACCTATATTTTATCTGAATCAAATATTTCAGAATTTTTTATCTTAATATTTAAATATTTCCTATTTTCCTTCACAATTAAAAACTAGAAAATAATATTAATATTAAAAAAATATAACTATATTAGATCAGTCCACATTATTAAAATGTATTTAATTATTTCTGAATCTGAATACTTACATTTAAGCTATTTGAAGGATTCCTCACACCCTGCCTGTGACAACTGTTCAAAAATTCTGGTACTGAAAACGATGCCCTTTTAAAATCTCTATTATACGATAAAGTGCTTTCTCCACTGGAGGATGGTGATACTACAATTTCCTTATCCGATATAACTTCTGTTATTTTAATTTCCGGAGTTGCTGACCGTAAGTCTATAGGGCTAGTAACATTATAATTTTCTTTTGTTTGATCTTCATCATCGTCTATATATTTTATGTCGTTTGGTGTTCTATTTGCCTCTAATATCAGTCTTCTAGTTCCTGGAGGCATTTCCACGTAATCATGAGGATAAGAAGGTATGCGTATATGAAGATCTGGCTTCTTACGAACTCTCATTGCTATTTTTGAAGTCGACTTCACACTAATTTCAAATTTATTTACCTATACTGTGTACTTGAATACTTAATTATATAGATAACGCTTATCTAGTCCCAAGGATGCTTTTTTGCAAAGTGGATCTAATCTTGACGTCTAATGTAAAATTTTAATACACTATCACTAAGTAATATGAATATTTAAAATGTCAATGTTAAGACCAAATTGAATAAAATTAGCGCACAGACAATAGTACAGTTGTAACAAAAAAGCAAGACTAAAGTGAATTTCTTTTATTCATCAATTTTGCTGGTATCATTTAGTTTGATAAAAACCGACGTAAGATAGCAAAATATTAAATAAACAACGTTTAAACGTTAGGAATCAGAATCGTCATTTAAATTATCATATACACTCGTCATCAAGAGTCATTGAGCAAATATCTTTAAGATTTTGATCCTAGATAAGAAACCAAATGCTGATTATATGAACAACTTACAACTTATAAAGCAATTAGACATTAAGAAATTTAGATTGCATTTACATACACATAAGGTAATAGAAGCTCAATTTTTTAAGCTATACCTATGGAAACTTATTTTACGTATATAGGAATATACATAATGATGTTGTTTAAAGTTATCGTATATAAATAATTTTACAAACAGAGCAAGAAAAACTTAGGTCATAAATTTCGTTTTTTTGTCCAAAATGTCCAGTCACATTGTTCATCTAATAAAGGCTATAATTTTATATCAATAAACAAACTAGATTTAGATATCAAGTTTATCTGAAGAAGCATCTATGTTTCTTCAGATAAACTTGATATCTAAATCTGTATATATAAAAAAGGTTCCATTATTCAATGACTGATAGACAGCACGCAAACGAAAAGTTCTTTCGTAATTTTTTTATTAATTTTTTGCACTTAGAGAGGTGAAATTTGACGTTGAAATGTTAAAAGGAGTAGGAAGTGTTCAGAAGCATTCAAATAATCGAGATGATTGTTTTTGCATTTTAAAGTGCAGGCTCGACATTAATCTTATCTTTGGTAATACATATTTAAGAATAACATACCTGATCTTGCGTGTTCCTCATATACTCTTGTCGCAATAGTTCTAAATTTGGTAGCGTCGGCATTGATATAGAATTCCGTCTTAAACTCGCTCTTCTTTGTTCCACCTCTTTCTCTTCCATAATTAAATCACTCGACTCTTGTGCTCCGGCAGCTCTCGAAGTAGTAGGAGAAAAATCAGATATATCCGTAGACTGAGTGCTTGGACTAGTTGGCTTAGATGATTTTGAAGAATCTGGATCTAAAGTTATGTATAAAACTCCTTCTGGAGTATCAACAATGATAGTATCCTTGTTTGGTGAATGTATTGCACCTAAATCTGATGCGTGAAGCTTTCTCTCTTCTCTCATTTCTCCTTTTTCTACATCTCGATGACGTGTCGGTCGTATTGGTTCGTCGTGTCTTACATGTTCAAGTTCTACAAATTCGTCAGCGTACGGTATGTTTGTGTTCGATTGTATTTCGGGTGAGTTGAGGCCTTTTGCGACATTAGCTTCGTTTGCCATTTGTTCTTATTTCATAGTAGATATCTGTAAAAAATATGCTGTATGAGTGTTTATGTTGTCAATAATATCACCAAAACTAAGAGTCTAGGTTAATTAATTTATTTTTATTTCATTCTTTCCGATTTTATAACATTGTTTCTGATATTTGCCTGATAAACTCAATTTTCCATGAATTTTCGTTGATATTCAGCACTCAGAGAACGTGTATAATGTTTAACGAGTCCTCCTACATAATATATATTACGTATAATAACCTGTCCAAATAAACCTGAGGTATGCTAATTGGATATGACAATAGCTAATCAGAAGCGACAAGGAAAATAATATCCTTATATAGCTCTACATATACCTGTCCTGTTTTATTTTTTATTAAAGATCGTTGTAGCACAATGGGATAGCGTCATACTAAAAACACGGTTTTGGATTGAATTTCCATTCGTGGGGAATAAATTATTTTTAGTCCCCGAACTTGTAAGAGAACATACAATATCTCGAAAATTTACACAAAATTTTAGTAGACTCTGCGATTCACAGCTGATATGACTCTACTACAACGTTAACATATATTAGCTAGTCATTACACAATATTTTCTAGCTTAACATTATATCCCACATATTGCAAGATGGACGGGAACCTAGTATTGGGACACTCCGTTCCCTACGCACCGCCAAATACTCGAGGCAATTGCACACGCTGTGTCTTCTTCATAAAGACTGATGATGAAAATAAATTTAAATTCCCACTATAAATATTTAAGAAATTAACCTTCTCCACATAAGCTACTATACCACGAATGGACTGTATTTACACTTAGCTGTTTACTATCGTATTATCTCAAAGATTAGCTTATTATATGTTTTACGTCACACGGTGTGAAGACCTTGGGTTTAAATCTTGATAATATGTTAACTATGATAACTGATTGTACACAATGATCGTGACTTCGATTCCCAATAACAGAAAAAGTGTAAAAGTTATATCTAAAAGGTTTTTTCTAAAATTCAGTCATCTTATATGCTTTTTTACATGATAGTATTTTAAAATAATATATGTTTAGATAAATTGTATTTAATTGAATAAATAGTAATTATAAGATAAACTACAAAAACTGCATTGTCTTAAAGATTTTCTTAATCTGATAGTATAAATTAACTGGTACTATAAGTTTACAAAAAGCTGTGTCATCACAATGTCTGTTTATACAGACTACTAGCGTATGTAACCTTGGTATCAAATTATCATCAAAATTGACCATATCTCCCTATAAAGAAGAGAAGTTAGTTGTATACAAGTAAATGCACCTTTTTAGGGAATCTGGGAACCTAGTCTAAGACACTCCATTTCCATTAAGATATATATCTGATTAACAGATATCCATTCTCCACATTCCGCCGAATTCTGGAGATATGCTGGTACTTGTTCAGTGGCGAAACACAAAGCCGCGCTTTGATCGACACCAGAGCGAGGAAATGAAAATATTAAAAATTTTATTCGCATGCATAACGGCCTCAAAAAATACTTAGAATTTTTTTACTGTTTAATATTAGTACTTACATTTATTATTATGTGAACACATGGTAATACACGAACAACCCAACTAATACAAGAGTAAGAACGCCGTACAACACTAAATCCAAATAATGCAGGCAAAAAGAGTTTTCACAAAATAGTTTCTTCCACAATTCCATTTTTGCTTATTTTTCTTTTTATTATTTTTTTTAATAATAATGTATGTCCGATGCTTGTTTGTGTTGAATTGATTCTGTGTTGTTCTTGTGTGATTAGTACCTATGTTTTTTTGACATTTAAAGGTTAATTGTGTAATTAATAACATAAATTATTCAAAACCTGCATAATATCGTTTAATTAATGTGAGTGTAGATTCAAATTCATATTCTTGTCTACATATTTTTGTATGGAATTTATTTTATATGTTATGTTTTTAGTTTCATATGTAAGTAAGTTTAATCAAGTTCCTACAAACATCTAAAAAAAACGATTTTTTTTTCTATATGTAACCCAAAAGTTACATCTTTATGCCAAAATTTAATGTTAGCCTATTATATTTTTTTAGGGGTACCTTTTGAGGAAAAAAGGAACCCTTATAATATCACTTTTTTGTCCGTCCGTCTGTCAGTCAAGAGCCTTTATCTGAGTAACGCTTGGAGATATCAAGTTGAAATTCGAACCTGTATACGCAGGTCTACGACTGCATGATTTCCTAAAAAAATCATATTTCTACATTTAATGAAAAAAAATAGATATGGCCATTTATATCGCAAAACCGCGTATTTCGACACTATACAAAGGGAATCAAAATTCACAGGGTACTTCTAGTTAACCTAGAATGATTAAATTTGATAGCTAGCATCTACAAGTACTTGTTCAGGAAAAAATCTGAAAACTATACAATTGTGGTTAAATCCTAAAAATATAATAGCCTTAAACGGGGAGCTAAATTTTGGTATTAAAGCCACTAGTTTAAGTGCGGTCAGATAAAAGGGCTCTGGCTTAGCCAAATTGAATTTCAGAAAAAGCTCGAGTCCTCCAATTTCTGTACGGAACTCTCGGTAGGCGAGTCCGATTCACGCTTGTCCGGTTGTTTTTATTTTTTTCTTACTATTAGGCAATAAGTGACTTCCACAAATTAACTGTAAGAGATCTTTTTCATACTCCATCGTTTAGAAAAGAACTTTTAAATGTCGTCGTTTATCTTAATTTTTATTCTTAGTGCAATATAAAATTATATTTTTTTTTAAATTTAAAATATTTTCTGTAATATACTACCATTAGAAAAAGAAAGACAGAGAGCGATATATCTACTTACCTACTATATTGGTAGGGTGTAAAAGAGACAGACTATATAATTAAGTAACTAAAATAGATCAAAATTACTTTACAATGTGACCTTCACAGAATATACTATTAGTAATTAATCGATATGATAATTATTTTTTTGTCCTGTTTTTTTATTCTGATTGATTTTATAGAGGATTTTATATAGACAAGTGTTTTTGATATACTTTTGCTCTAATATTAAATGCGGAACATAGCAGGGTAGGTACAGGGAACCTGGGAACCTAATGTTTAGACACTCCGTTCCCCACTTTCCGCCGAATTCTGCACGCATTGCGTGTTGAGTGGCGAAACTGAACGCCGTGCTTTGCCTTGACAACAGAGCGAAGAAACATAAATATAAATTTAAATAAATATTTCATTTCCTCGAGTAGGGATCGAATCCATAACCAGCCGCTTTTACAGCACACTTTATGCCCCTGCGCCACCACTGGCCTCTACTTTACTATTTTATAATATGACTAGTGGGCGCGCGCGGCTTCGCCCGCTTATTAGGAGTGAATTCTAAAAAAACCACGAAACCGTGTTCAATAAAATATTTTTAACAGTCTGAATTTAAATTTTTATAAAAATCGGTGGCAATTTAAAGATTTTTCCATATAAACTTTCAACCCCTTATTTGAACCCTTAGGGGGTGAATTCTTA
>JAATLQ010027946.1:11412-75135 GCA_013421005.1 Heliconius erato x Heliconius himera | reverse complement strand
AAAATAAGCATGTGCCCAAATTTCACGTTTTTACCATCAGCGATTACGGCGCTGCGTGCGTCTTACCTCAGTCAGTCAGCACAAGTCCTTTTATATATATAGATTTTGCTAAAAACCCCTAACGCACCATAGGAAATCCCAGTGACGAGTCCTGGTAATATGAATAATATTGTTTAGAACTTTGTAATTTAACAACGAAGACATCTAAATACTAAAGAATTAGTAAATAAATTATGCCCAATGTCAATATCAAAAAAATAGTTATGATAACACAATTTGAACATGGGACCCTATCAGATTGGCGCAGGGGCAGGCGCAAGCGTGCGACTGTAAACCGACGATTGTGGATTCGATTCCCACTTGAAGGAATGAAATATTTCATATTACCATTTCCTGCTTCGGTAGCTAGGAAGTGTGTTAAAAGGAAACGGAATGTCTAAACACTAAATAGGTGCCCAGGTTCCCTCTGCTTACTCTGCTATGTGCAAGATGTAAATCGGGTTGTACGTGAGAAACAGAGTGTCTGAACACTATGTACCATGCGGGTTACCGCTATTCATTTAAATTTACCCATTTCTCTCTTTAACCTGCATAGTTACAGTACAGTACTACGTTTTATACAATGTATTAGAATCTTGTAAATTCAATTATATATTTGTTAAGTTTTCTCATTACCGCGCATGACTAAGACTAAGAGACGCACGATGTTCGATCTCATCGCTATTATCGTTTCATTTAACTCATTAACTTCTAAAGATTTTTTTGTTAAATAGTCTTGTTGAAGTTTTTTTTTGCCAGTACTTCAATAAAACATATATTGGTATAAATTACATATATTATTATTAAAAGGCATTGAGTTCAGCCACTCAACAAGCAATGCCTCTAAAATTTAGCGAAAAGTGCTAGATTAAGCAACTAACAGGTTCCCTCAACCTTCCCTGCCATGTAAGGGATAATAATAATAAAAGATATCATTCAATTCGTTAGTTCATAACTAAAACCTACAAATAACCTCTTCCCCAAATTTGACATTCGTCTTATTATCTTGAAGCAATTTTTTTTTAAGGTTTCACTTCTACCACGTGCAAGCTGCATACTTGATTACTCTTATCCTTCAATCTTACATTCTTTTCATTACAAATTTACTTTTTTTTTTCTAACTCTTTTTCTCTCTGTTTTGCTTCAATAGAGCATGAATAAGAGAAAATTTAGTTAAATTTAGTTAATAAAGTTTAGTTATTAGGTATGATTTTGAACATATTTTACAATTATATAAATAATAAATAAGTATGTGTCATATTATGTGTGTAATATTATTGAAATACATTCTAAATTGGAATTAGAACCTACACTAACCCAACCTAATCTAATGTTATGAATTATCACTTTCACTATTATTTAAGGTTTAACGCCAATTTAGAATTTATGGTTTTTAATACTTTATAATACTTTATAATAACTAATATTTAACTGTACGTAATGCAAAAAAATATAACAATGTAAGTAAATTTTGTTCTAATAAACAAATAAGCTATATACAAATAACACTGAAAAATAACTCTTTTTAATTACAACACTTCACGTTTTCAACACAAACAAAAACCAGTTAAAAACTGAAATGACAGTCAATTTTAACTGACAAGTTAATTTAACCGCGACGCGGAGTTAACTAATTTCAAAGTTAAAGTGTTGTGGAGTCGATACGTTTATCATTAAACCACTTGCGGTCACTAATTGGTTTGTTATTCGCTAAAATCGTGTAATTTATGTTTGTTCAACATAATGTTATGTAGATTTTTATTTAAAGTATTTTTTTTTAGTTTCACGCTGCATCCCGCTCAGCAGGATAGGCAGAGGGGAGTGATAAGACACTTCGTGCGTGTTGAGTGGTGGAAATCAACGTAAAAGTAATCGAACCCACAACCTGTAAATGTAGCGCACTGTCTTATGCTTGTGAGACACTGAGCCACGACAGGCCTCAATATATATGTATTTAAGGATAACAAGGTGAAATAGTACTGCCCGATTATATATACGGTAGTGGGTTCGATACCCGGCGAAGAATTATTTTAGTTTTATTAAATACGTAGGAATAACCAAAGCATTGGAACATTCCTTGGAACGTGAAAGAACAGATCTAGTTCCTCAAATAAAAAAAATATGACAATAGGTTTACAAAAATCGAAAATTTATAAAAAGCCATATCTTCCTATATAATATGCTTAATTTTCCTATATAGTTCAATATTAGCTGTGTGAATCGTAATTTACAAGTTTATTGTACTGGTAGAGCGCTTCACTGTAAACACCGCATTTAAGTTGTAACTTTGATCCGCAGAAAAGGCGTAGAGTTCCGCCGCTATACAGGTAATCTCTCGAAATTCTTACGTACGTACATAGTGGTGTGGTCAATGGAGTGTCTTAACACTACTTTTCCTTTGTCTATCGTCTTATGTTTTTTTTATAAGAATAAATCGTCGTATAAATATATTTTCTGGATATGAACCTGAAACCTTCTACTAAAATGGTTACAGACTATGTATAGCCTTTGATTCCTTTATTCAAATCGTAACGACGCTCTTACTGTAAGTTTGTAACGCGAGGTTGTTTTCCAAATGGAGATCATTATGTTAAAGTGGAGTTAAAACAACCGTCCTTTTAAATTTAAATTGCTAAGAAATTTATACTAGTATTGTATAGGTACGAGTATTTCTTTGCATATAAGACAAAAAAAATCAGCTTCACGCTGTATCCCGCACACAGCAGGGTAGACAGAGGGAACCTAGCGTTAAGACACTCCGTTCCCCACTTTCTGCCGAATTCTGGAGGCATTGCGTGTTGAGTGGCAGAACTCAACGCCGCGTTTTACCTCGACACGAGCGAAGAAATGGAAATATAAATTTAAGTAAATATTTCATCTCCTCGAGTGGGGATCGAACCACACAACCAGTCGGTTTTACAGTCACACTTCGTGCCGCTGCGCCACGACTGGCCTCTTCGTCGATATTATTGATTTTGAAAATGTGATTAATGACTTTGCTAGTCAAAAAACACGTAATGTCCGTTTTTAAATTTTTGCAATAATTATCATTAATGCAATAATTATATTAATTAATCACAATCAACCAAAATCTAATGTTATAACTTATATATAGTTATTATAGTTTTGAAGCAATAAAAAATTTTATATCTACTCTACTGTGTTTTGAAATCTGAAATTATTTTGACCATTTTAAAGGACATCACGTCCTAAGCTGCACCAGATAGCAAATACCCTAGCTACATCCCTGATACTTTATGAAACTAGATTTAAAATTTACTTATAATTGAAGTTGTTGTGTATGTAAAAAAAACTCGTTTAATAGCCTTAAGTTTAGAATAAATACAAATAGAATAAAAAAAAATAAAAAATACAATAATAATGATATGAAAAAAAAGATACGGACCATATAATTTCTGTAGTTATCAGATTTAAAATAAAAAATATATATAAAATAATACTTAAAGATCACAAGACTTATATAATTTATGTTATCTATCATAATATGTATGTATGTCTGTACGTTTAAATGTAAATCAACTTGTCACAGTGCGCGAATATGAATTTATAAGTAGCCGAGATTGCGGTGTTGTCATAATGTAACACTTTACAGTAACATCTAAATACATTATATACATTATTTATATATTATAATAAATAGTTATAATAGGTTAGTGGCATCGTTTGTATTATAGCATCCTTAAAATGAAAGTTATTTTTTTTATGGAAAAGACAAGGCAATCGTGATCACCGCCGCCTAGAATTCGATGGATAATGGGAAACGGAAGTGCCTTTATGGGAACGCAGTGTATTAACACTAAGTTCCCAAGTTCCCTCTGCCTACACTGCGGTGTATGGAATATAGTGTGCAGTTGCACAATAAAAAATATTTTAATTTTTTTCTTTATTTTGCAAACAGAGAGTCCTCTACAGTAACTTAACTCTACATACACAGGTCACTGAAAGAACAGGAAAATCCATGAAGAAAAAAAAGAAGATTAATATGGATTATAAGTAAAATATCAGGGTCTAAAATATATTTTATTCAACTCGTCGAGGGACCTTGTCAGTGATTGTATTGTTTTTTATTCTTTCATCGCTACGATTTCCTCGTGCTCGTCCTTTGGAGAAAGCACGTAACCATATATACTAACCTTAATACTAATTTTACTGTTAAATTTATTATATACAGGCAATGAATTGATTATTATTAACATTTTTAATCGTGTATTAAAAAATGATTATTTTTTTAAGCTGTATTCCTCATTTAGCAAGGTAGGGAGAGGAAAAATGGGAACCCAGTGTTAAGACACTCATGCGGCGTTGAGTCCAAGACTTTTCAGCCGGGCAACGATTCCAATGAATGTGAAATATTCACCACATGTAACAGGCAGAAGGGAATTAATGTCTAGTGATATAGCTCCAGTTTGTTTTTTTTTTTAATTTTTTAATATTTTAAAGTTGATTTTAATCAGCCGTCTTGACTAAAATTTAAAGCCGCACTGACCACTGGGTAAACATTTTTTCTGTAAAGTGTTACATTATAATAACTTCACGCTGTAAAAGGTCATAGAATCCCGCACATAGAAAGCTAAGCAGAAGGAATTTCTGGATGCATTGCGTTTTGACTGGCGGAAGAAATTGAAATATTAAAGATTTTCTTCCCGAGTGGGAAACGAATCCATAACGGCTTCAATATTAATATTATTTTATAAAATAGTATCTATAAAATGTTAAAATGTCATTAGGTTATCAAAATGAAAAAAATAGGAATTTATCGATCACTTTTACATACTTACTTGTAATATTAAAGTTATTGTAGCACTATTGTGAAGGTTTTAAACATAATTGTTATTATAAGTTGGAATTTCACTAAAAATATATATATAGGTAGATATAGATTTAGTCTTTTGCCGTAAACAGTGTGAAAAAATGTGTAACATACTACCACAGTGACTATTGCAGACTAATAAAAGAAAATCTGATTAATTCTAAAGATTAATAAAATAGATGAGAATAAAACTAAAGTCCGGCCAAGTGCTAATCGGACTTGCGCATGATGGGTTCCGGTTCTATAAAAACAGCCAAAAATATTATGTTCGTTATATGTGTTAATTAAAAAAATGTTTAATTTTAATTCTATAATAATATGTATAATTAAATATTATTATAATAAAGTACAGATAATATATAATAAAGCACAGATGATTTATACTAATAAGGTATACATCATTTGTGCAAATTTCTAATTGCTCTAACTCTATCACGGTTCATGACAGACCGAAAGACGATGAAAGATGGACGGACAGCGGAGTCTTAATAATAAGATCCCGTTTCATACTTTGAGTACGAAACCCTAAAAGAAACTCTTTTCCATACCAAGTCGTACAATTGTTATAGAATTAGCTCACACCTATAAATTACATGAGCCTAAACTCCACTAAAAAACCGGTAACCGCTGAAGAGTTCAAAAACATAAAAAAGAATATATAGAAATATATATATGTATAGACAAGATATACAATATAATATAATATTTTGATAATAATCAAAGTACACCTTCACAGTTTTATTATTTACTGATAAAATTGACAAATACATTTGAATTGGCCGTGAGCGTGACATGTATATATGCTTATATCAGTTTGCTGGAGATAGAAAAAAATGCATTTTACTAGTTCTTACGAGACCGGTCGTGGCGCAGGGGCACAAAGTGTGACTGTTAACGCGAATTAGTATAGGTTCGATCCCCACTCGAGGCAATGAAATATTTATTTAAATTTATATTTCAATTCTTTCGCTGTGGTGTCGAGGCAAAGCGGGACGTTGAGTTTCGCAACTCAGCACGCAATGCCTCCAGAATTCGGCGGAAAACGGGGAACGGAGTGTCACTACTTCCCTCTGCCTACCCTGCTGTGTGCGGGATACATTTGATTTTTAGTTTTTACCCATAGCTTTAACCCCGCGGTCAAATAAAAATAGGTAATACACGCTGTATCCCGCACATAGCAAGGTAGGTAGAGCGAACCCGGGAATTTAGTGTAAAGACACGCGGTTTCCATTAAGACACTTCCGTTTTACACTCCCACTTACAATTAAATTCTGTGGGCATTGTTTGTTGAGTGGCGGATCTCAACGACGCGCTTTCCCTCGTTAGCAGAGCGAGGAAATTAAAATGTTAAATATTTCAATTCCTTGAGTGGGAACCGAAACCACAACTCGTCGTGTGTACAGTTACACGTTGGCCTCAACAATAGATATTAAGTTAAATATATAGAAAAATACCATCTAAATATCTGGATTCTCTTAGGAATTTTAATTCCTAACCCTCGTTTCTCTTTTTAGAGAAACGAGAGAGCCTAGCTCTCTTGCTCTTAAATAAATAATAGTTTTAGTTAAAAAATCAATTCAAGTAGAAAAACAAGTACGGACCGGGTGTCTGCAGTATTTATTTAAAATACATATAAATTATGGTAAAAAAACACAAATATAAAAAAAACACACACACACACAAAATAATATTTTTATACAGTATCCCGCTTATAGCAGTGTAGACAGAGGGAACCTCTTGTTAAGACAGTTTTTTTTCCACATAGGTACCACCTAATTTTCAAGACATTGAGAGACTTTTTAAATATTTAAAACAAAATATAAATTCCAAGCACTCAGTGAAATGTTTCTATTGATAATATTTTCATTTATCTAGTCTAATTAGACAAGGCACGGAGTTGTGTTCCGCAACCAAAATTTTAATAAGATAAATCCTGCAAAGTAATAATTTATAGACTAACTAGCACAATGTCTGACAGTAAAAAAAATATTAAATTATATTAAAACTTACCTTAAATAATTCAGTATTTCAATAAATAATTAAAATATTATACTAATAACATTTCAATACAATTCAAAAGTAAATAAAAAAAAACATGAACAAAAAATATACACAAATATATATACAAAAGAACTACTTACATACACACAAAAAAAAACAAACACTCAGTTAAATAAACACAAAAAAAAATTAAACACAAAAACGTTATTTAAACACACTAGATGCGCGTGAGTTGGAAGCGCGGCGCGGTAGAGACTGTGGCTTTACTAACATAGGAATTCACACAGATTACATCACTAAGTAATGTTCTAAGTAAACATTACTGAAAAAATCTTGGATAAACTGTTTTTTTCTTTATAAATTTGGTGTTTCATAATATGCAATGTTTAGACATTAAGCGGAGAGTGGGGTGCGGAGAGTCTTAACTTGATTCCCTCTGCCTACTCTGCTATATGCGGGATAAAGCGTGAAGCTAAAAAATAAAAGGAGTTTGAAATGAAGATGTTCATATGAAAGAAACATCCACCAAAACCTAGTGTCCAAAAAGTCTATACTATACCCTATTCAAGGAGCTATGAGACAAAATGTAAACAAACCAGAAAAAGGTTACTTTATAGATCACAATTGATGGAGTTAATATATTTTATAAAAATAACTATGAAAGTAATACGTTGATAGCACTGTATATAATACAGTACGTAGAACTTATGTAACCCTTTCAGACTTATTAGACATCGAATATCGTAAAGGATTTAAATTATTTTCTGATTGCCTTTACAAACTTTACAAACATAAATATTATCTATTTAAATTTATAAATAAATAGCTTTTTTAAATATTAGACTTACTTTTAATCATTTTCATCTTGGAGTAAGGCTGTCAGTAAAGACAACATAAGAACAGCTATATGTATTATATGTGCATATATATATGGGAAACCCTTCGCCACAAAAATTAAATAGAAATAAAAAAGCGAAATAAAAGTTTAAGAAAATTAGATTTCGTAGCTACCTACTAAATAAAAGAGATGAAACTTATACAATAAACATAAATAATCAAAAACTTATTAATTTTACGTTGAACACGAAAAAAATCATAACTCTTATCAGTTACCTATATTATTTTGTCTCGAGCACAAAAGAGTAAACCATAGGTGTTGTTATGCCTAATCCAACGAGAGAAAGAAAGGAATAAGTACATTATTTCCACTTCCTCGTTCTGGAAGCGACGTTAAGTTCCGCCTCTCAACATGCAATGTCTCGAAAAATGGAGAGGAAATGGAATGTCTTAGCACTAGGTTCCCTCTGCGTACCCTGCTGTGTGCGGGATACAGCGTGAAGCTGATTTGATTTAATAGTAATTTAATATAAAGAAACGCAGTGGATGCGTTTCTAGTTCTTTACGTTATCACCGAGGTCGTCGGTTCACAAAAACGGATATTACAAATATTTGGTCTGCGCTGATAATATAGGTAACTGATAAGAGTTATGATTTTTTTCGTGTTCAACGTAAAATTAATAAGTTTTTGATTATTTATGTTTATTGTATAAGTTTCATCTCTTTTATTTAGTAGGTAGGTAAATAAATATATGGCAGTAGGAAAGCTGAGCTGATCGACGGACTATGGATACTTTGTTCCCTACATCCTGCTCAACTTTCGAGATATTGCGTTTTAAGTGACGGAACCTGACGTCACACTTTGTCTTGCTACCAGAACAAGGAAATGAAAATAATTTATTTCCCCGAGTGGAATCGAACCCAGAACCACATAGCTTACCCGTCCGAGTGTGTGCCGCTACGCTACGACATTATATTTTTTACAAGAAAAAAATTAATAAGTTAAAATGATATAAGTATTTATTTTTTGTAATATTATAACATCATTGCTGTCTTTAGGTTATTGAACTATAAAGTATAAAAAAAATGTATGACGAGCATTAAAATAATACGTTCATACATTTAGGTTTTTTTCTTCAATTTACGTTTTTTTATGAAGTTGTTGAGTTACCTACCACAGCATAATAAGTGAATAATTATAATGTTATTCCACACTTAAAAAACAAAAATACTTATTTAGAAAACGTATAAAAATTTGAACGTATAGCTCAGTGGTCAGAGCGCCTGGTCGGTTTGCAGAAGGCGCGGGTTCGAGTCCCGCTACGTTCAAATTTTTATATGTTTTCTAAATAAGAATAATTATAACATCATAAATTTCTATAGCATTGTAGCCCGCAACGTCGTTGGCGTAGACTTTAGTATGTTGAATGGAAAATCTCGTTTTTTCTCGTTTCCTTTCCTAATTTTGTGCTCTCTCCTCTTAAGGATCCTTCAGTGCTTTTACGCTCTATTTAATATTTAAAACTCTTCCGTTGTTAAGTGACTGACAGACAGTTTACATCCAGGACGATGTCATGGCTATGTGATGTGACGACAAAGTGGCGCAGACCTCTAAAATTTGGCTATTAATTAGGAATTAATAGCCAAATTTAGCCAAATAGCCAAATTTAGCCAGGGGGAAACCCCCGCAGGAAAGCGCTCTCGATTTTGATTTCTTGAAATTCTTAAACGGAAAAAATAGGTACCTTGCGTTTTAAAGCTAAAGTCATCGTGGTGCAGGACCACAAGAGTGCGACTGTAAGGACAACATATTGTGGATTCAATTCCCATTGAAAGAAATGAAATATTTAATATTTTCATGTTCTTGCTCTGGTAACGACCTAAAGCAGAAGCAGAATTTGGCGGAAAGTGGAGAACGGAAATATTTTAATTAAAACGGAATCCCTTAACACTTAGCTATAACAGCTAAAAAAATTGTTGTGACAATTAGTAGAGTGCAAGATAATTGTCTTTTTAATTTTAATTTCCTGTTTATACGAGGGTCGCAATGTTTGTTCGTGACTTTTCCTTGTTTATTTTTTAATAAAACTTTTTTTTTATTAATAAAATATTCTTGTTATGATAATTAAGTATTTAATCAACGTTAGGCACTTTACTATTTCATACATTTTCTTTTTTCAGCTTGACGCTGTATCCCGCACACAGCAGGGTAGAGGGAACCTAGTGTTAAGACACCCCGTTACCCACTTTACGCTGAATTCAGGAAGCATTGCGTGCTGAGTGGCAAAGCTCAACAGCAGAGCGAAAAAATAGACATATAAATTTAAATAAATTTTTCATTTCCTCGAATAGGGATCGAACCCAAGTCGCGAAAACCAGTTGCGTTTACAGTTACACTTTGTGCCCCTGCGCCACGACTGGCCTCACGTATTTTTATTATTTACATTTGTACAGAGACCCCAGTAATTGGTTGTCATATTCTCTAATTAAGTAATAATAATAATCATATGAAATCGGGAAATATGGTAAAACAATATACTTTTATACTATATGTTCTTTTATACATTTTTAGCATTTAAACAGTTTTAAAAAAACATTGTTAACTAAAGTTTAAGTTCGAAAATCTTTCAAAAATTGAGTTCCGTCACTCAATACGTCATATCTCGAATTCAAATTGAGAGCGAAGAAAGTGGAGATTTAACAAGGAATATAGATTTTTCTGCCAATATCCGTATACGTGGAACTAAAAATATTTTCTTTTCTTACATATTTCATACATCTTGCGTAATTGTCATAGACCTATTTCGGCGTTATGTTCCGTCACCAACGTCTGCAAATCGCTGAATATTTGAAAAATCAAAGTTCGAAGAGTCTAAACGTTAGCTTTTCTGCTGAACTTGCTATATGTGTGGAAATAAAAGAAAACGCATGTCACCTATTAACCTAATTAAAGCTATAGGTATAAGTGCGATCGCTAATGCGTTCTAATCGAGTTCTGTCTGCGTCTGCGCAGGAAGCTGGCGTGAGATTCCAAAGAGATAACGTTACTAAGGACGCTTACACTTAGGTACGTTATTTATATACATAGAGCAGAGTACAGAACTTAATGTTGAATAAGTATTCTAGTTTCTGCTTTAAACTACATTTTCGAGATATTGCGCGTCGTTTGGTGACGCCTTGCCTACTAGGGCGGAGAAATAAAAGTAATTTAAATATAATGATTCCCCCGAGCAGGAAACAAGCTCACAACAGTACTAGTAACTATTTTTTTAGCTTCACTCTGTATCCCGCACACAGCAGGGTCGGCAGAGGGGACCTGGGAACCTATCGATAACATACTCCGTTCCCATTAAGGCTTTTCGTTCCGTTTTCCACCATCCAATTTGTCCAAAAAAGTGCGTTGAATTTCGGAACTTAACGCCGCGCTTTAGCCTCATTACCAGAGCGAGGAAGGGAATATATTCAATATTTCGTCTCCTCGAGAAATATATAAAATTATACCTCATATAAAATTTTCAATTACTTTAAAAAAAAAGCATATTTGTTCCATGTCTTTGTATGCGGTATCCCTTAGATTGCACTCTGTTCAAGTTTAAGAAACTCTAGACAGTGTACGTTAAAAGGAAGGGATAAGTGTCGACCTTATTTAGAGTAATCTTTTTTGTCTGTAAGTAATACAGATGTAACAATATAACCTGTTGTTGGCTGTAACCTTTGGTTACAGGTTCGATCTTTAATCGGGGAAAAGATTATGTATATATTATATTCGTTTCCTTCTTCTCTTAAAATAATGCGCGACGTTGTATAACGTTTACCCACCTAGAGTGTCTTATCAAACATTAAGACACTCTGTGGCGTTCGGTTCTCTGATAAGGTAAAAGTAAGTGAACCCTTCGCCTTACCAGAAAAGCCGATCGAGATATTAACACGAAAATGATATCCCTTGGATTCCTTTGTTAACATTTCGCTCCCTACAAGGATAACCACAGAGAGCGGAGCACCAAAGGTTACCGTTTCTAAGTTAGGCCTAAAGAGGTATCTCTTTTACCACTGTCATCAATCTCCTCCTCTGCGTGGTTTTTACTTGACCTTCCTTCAGTATCATCGATACTGTATTTTTAAACATCTAAATCCTTCATAGATCTTATTTGCCATTTTTGCTTCTCTCATTCAGCACATTCTTCAAAACGTAAATCGAACTTACACCCATCAGGTTCATATAGCACATGCGAAATCAATTTTCTTACCTATATACATATAAATATATGTTTTATATATAATTACGTACGTAAAACGCAACGTTAGTTAGCTAATGATCACATGATGGTTAAAAGGCCGCACTAATTCGTCTCTCACGAATACACGTGAGGCCGTCTCTACTGTTATATGGAATGTAAACAACATTATATATAAGATTTTATATGTTTAATTGTATGAAATGATTCTAGGTTCAAGTGATTTCGAGGAAACATTTATATTTAGGATTTTATGGAACGGCGTTGAGTTCCGCAAATTAACAAGCAATGTGTCGAAAATTGCGCGGAGAATAGGAAATGGAGGATATTAACAGCAGGTTCTTCAAGCTGTTTTTTTTTAATTCTGTGTAAAATTGAACCCACAACTATCGGCTTCCGTCATGTACAATTGCAATGCAATTGTTAGCATCACAAATCACCTTATGACAATGCAGTCTTAAATAAAATGTAAATTCCTACTTTTCTTCTTTACACCCATTTTAGAAATGAGAAACAAAATTCTTATTTTCCTTAAAGTATGTCATTTTTTAAATTAATAAAATTACTTAATTAAATTTGGAATCTTTAATTTTTGTTTGCTATTACTACTTGTGACAAAGCGTTATAAAAAGATTGCTTTACGCTGTATCTCGCATATAACAGAATAGGCGAACGTAGTCTCGTGATAAGCCATTGCGTAATAAGTGGCGGAATTCAACGCTGCTTACCGCTTGCTTGCTTAACGCTTGTTACCAGAGCAAGGAAAATTGAATTGAAAATAATCCATTCACACAGTTGAGGCCAGTCTTGGCGCATGGACATGAGCGTGCCACTAAACGCGACAGGTTGTGGGTTCAATTTAGAAATTAAATATTTCATATCCTGCAGTAGACTCCAGTATTTGAACTGTTTAATAATTAATTTCCTCACAAAATGCGGCGGAAAGTGGCGAATGGAAGTATGTTAATGGGAACAGATTATCTTAACACTAGGTTCCCAGGATCCCTTTGCCTACGGAATATAGCATAATGCTAAAAAAAGACGAATGGGAGCTGAATCCATCATGTTCACAGGTAGACACTGTGTCGCTGCGCCACGACGACATCATCAACATATATAATAAGGAAAAATAAAACAAATATAATATGTAATACAGATAATATAATTAAGTGAAATCTATATTATATACTGATAGGTACACGACGCCCAACCCTTACCCTAACACTAAGTGAGACTGGAATGTTCTTACACATTTTTTTATATTGGGATGAGAATAACGAAACGAAATTAAATTAAAAAAAAAACAATTTCACATGAAACCTCTTAAAAATAAACTGAACCTATTTGCTTAGTTATGATAAGTTCAAAATGTTCACTAAATTGACTTTAAAAATTATTAATACGATTAAAAAAACATTTATATTAGAATTTTCATATGAAATCGATTAATTCACAACTATAATTAAAATCGATATTCCATCCCTATATATAATCACATACATTGCCTAATGAATCCCACAGATAAAACTTACACACGTACATTAATCGATAATGATATTTAGAATTAATTCGGAACTTTAAATCGATATTAAGAAGCTTCATTAGATAACGTTACGATAGTATTAGAGCCATCTCTATTATTGAAAACAGATATTAAACAATTTAACCTCTTAACCGAAAGTATTTTTTATAATTTAATTAAAATTATAAATAATATGAATTGAATAAGTTCTATCACTTTCAACAAGAACTACTGAACAAATCTAAATGAAACTTTACAGTAATATAGGTTATACATCAGAATAACACATAGGCTACAATTTAGGTCAATTTTTTTTTTATAATTTGTCTATTATCTATATATATAAAAAGACTTGTGCTGAGTGAGGTAAGACGCACGCAGAACCGTAACTGCTGATGGTAGAAACGTGAAATTTGGGCAGATGTTTATTTTCATATTCTGGACATCCACTAAGAAGGGAATTTGAAAAATTTTAACCCTAAAAGGATGAAATAGGGGTTGAAAGTTTGTATGGATAAAAGTTTTAATCTGTACCGATTTTTATAAAATTTGAAATTCAGACTCTTAAAAATATTTCATTGAACACGTGTTTCATGGTTTTTAAGAATTCACCCCCTAAGGGTTCAAATAAGGGGTTGAAAGTTTATATGGAAAAATCTTTAAATTGCCACCGATTTTTATAAAAATTTTAATTCAGACTGTTAAAAATATTTTATTGAACACGTGTTTCGTGGTTTTTTTAGAATTCACTCCTAATAAGCGGGCGAAGCCGCGCGCGCCCTCTAGTATAAAAATAAGTTTAAACGGGCGCTATTTCAGTATATTTAAATTTCCGTTAACCGTAATCCAAGCTAAATATAAATCTACAATCACAATCAAACTAAACCACCATAGATATCAATAAATATTCTAAAATATTCAAATAATAATGTCAGTCGCAGTTTTATTTTTTTTATAGATTAAGAGGTTATATTGTTTCCCGCCATTTTCCATACATTCGGATACACGCACTGCGATAATAAAAATACTATTCTTATTTTGTATTATAACAATTACATATTTTAAATATAGGTCCGACTTAATGTATGTAATTCCAGTATGCTTTCGTATTTTATATAAATATATTTATTTATCAAGTACGACATGTTAGAGGTAAAATGATCAAAAAAAAAACAAACTAAAAACATTACAGTTCATTATTTAAAATGTTTTACATACATTTTTTAAGAGATGACAGTAAAGCCTAAAAGAACTTATATATTTAAGATATATTTACATGAATAATATTTTCACTACAAAAAAAATGACACTAGAATTTCATACAAACATCAGAAACATTCTAAGCAAACAAATAAAACCGTCCTTAGAGGCGACATATTGCACTTATTATATTTAAATAAGTTAAACAAAGAGAGTTTTTAGCTTCACACTGTATCCCTCATATAACAGAGAGAACGTAATGTCAAGACACTTCGTTTATCACGCACTACGAAATTTTCGAGACGAATGGCGAAAACCAACGCCGCGTTAGCCTTCTTACCAAAATAAAAAAAAAATAAAACAATGAATTTGACGGACTGGCAATCAAACCCACAACTGTCGCGTTAATAGTCCAATAGATACAGATTACATGTATAAAAAGTGATATATACAGGGTGGAAGTGTCAGCACCACATTAAATGAAACCACAGTTTTAACTACTCTATAAAAGCCTAATATAATTCAGAAAAAAATAAATTCCCAAAAATGAAAAAGTTATTTTTTCAAACAAAATAAATAATAAAATTGTCATTTTAAAACAAAACGCCATTTGTAAGGATGACGCACGCACACATAAACCTATCAAAGGAACATCGCCGCATACGCCTCATTTCGAAATCGAGTCGTATGTATTGGCGATAACGTTCAAAGTTGTTTAACCTTTAGTAGTATTTTTGTAGTAGTAAGTTTTTATGTTTTTGGGATCTATACGTAATCGCGTCACACGAAATACAGGTATGGATAAAAATCGTGAAATGAAAAAAAAATCCTACGTCCAAACTATTGAGGCATCTTGATTAATTTCTTTAGGTATAGGTTTGAAATATTTTACCCTATATGCTGTTTCCGTAAATGGAGCGCTGCCTCTTCCACCCTGTATAATAAATATATTTTAATTTAATTATATAAAAACGTCATACTACTCTAATGACAAATGTCAACCGTCATTTTTTAAATCAATATGGCGCGAGCTATTACTGCCATCTTGGTTTAACTTATTTGAACAGTAATATAACAACTGTTTAAGACGACACAATATATAACAAGCTTTCAAATATAATATATTTGTATAGAATATTTCATATAAATATATTTATAATGACATTGTATTAAGCAAATTATAAACATTTCTAAAACGTCTACATAACATAGACTGGTATGTTCTGGGTTCAACGGCAGATATCGTTTCCTAATATTCGATAATAGTCTACAATATTTATTTTTATATTAAGAAATAATTACTTTCATAAAAACCGAGACAAAAAGTACACATTGTATTCAATTGAATTAATTTAATATTCACAAAAATTGACAAACAAAATGAGTTAGACAAGAATTGACACAAGATTAGTATTTATTACTACAAACATCCTCAGTTTCTAAGGCTCGTATTTATAATCTTAGAATCGATAGCGGTTTATAAATACAGGTCTGTTTTAAGGCTTCAATCAGCCGTCGAACCTATAACCTACAATCCAAAACTAAGTACACATAAGTGATGTCATAGGATAAAAATTTGCTTAAAGTCTACTAACAACGTTTTTATATAATAAAGATCAACGTTTTTATGTAATAAGGTCAAAGAGTTGTGGCAGTAATGAAATTATGTTTACTGAAGTTTTAACCATTGTTCACTCAGAAAGAAAGTCATGCTAAAATCAAATCTGTGCCATCTAACTTCAGGGTGGTCACAACTCAGGGACCGTATTGTAATATATAAATATCTAAGTGTTAGAAATGATAAATACTGTAGAAGCGAAACCATTTTATGTAATAGATATTATATTAATATTGATTTAATAACAAATATTTATTCACATAGTGACAAAATTATAAAAAAACTAGGAGTAGGAATTAAATAGATAATTTACATATATACTGATACTAGAAAATATATTTTTTGTTTTAATAGTTTCTAAATATATTGGGTACTAATTGTTACTTGTATGTAATTTATTTAAATATGCAAACAAACGGATGCAGTATGGCACCATAATATATATAAATAAAAAAATAAAATTAATACTGTTTAGAGAATATACTCTATTTCATTCATTATTAGCGTTTTATTATCTGTGCAAAGTAGCGAATTTAAAAAAAGCATCTTACTTTTATGGTTGTAAGATTTAATAAATAAGACATCGTTAAGGATAAAAAGATATATCAGGAAACATGTAAAATATTAAGGCTAGCAAAAATCAAACTTGCGCCTCTTGTTTACCGTTTAAGCACTCTGACCACATAGCCATACGTTCTCATCAAGCTACGTCGGAATTCTTATACATATGTTACGACTATGTCGTTATAAACGTTAAAACAAGAGGCGCGAGTTCCAATCCCGCTACGTTCAAACTTGTATACATTTTCTAAAAAAAAATTTCTATCTTTAGTGTGGGATAACACTTTAAAAATGTTAAATACGATGACACCACTACATTAAATTTCTCTACAATATAATAATAATTATAATAACATTGTGACATTTTTTCACACTTTTTTTTGCAATATTTCTTAGTCAGCAACTCCAACAGAACTCTAAGTGTTGCCAGTATAAAGCAAATATAATTGACGATTACAAAAGTCATGTATATGAGCTATAATTTTTCATGACATACATTTTCATTAAAAAAAACTGTAACACACTTAATTGATAGCATTTGCTTAAATAATAAGTGTTTGAAAAAGTATCTTTTCCATTAAGTATTAAAAAAAAACATTTTTTTATTCTGTAGTGTACCGATGAATAAGATCCAATAAAATATGTTAATGCAAACTGATCCAATAAAAAAAGTTATTCATCATAAATATATTTTAATTGATCATAATTATAAAAGAGCTACTTTAAAATTTATAAAGATACTTTTAAAATGAGAGTTCTTTCATCTACTAGATATTTTTATAAGCAAAAGATAAAAAAAATTAAGTGTTATTAAAGTGTAATGTATGTATAATTTTCAATATATATGTGATAATTTATATTTTATTTTTAGAGAAAAAAAGAAACAATGTATTTTTGTTATTTAACTATAAATATGCAAATTAAATGATTACTTTATATATATATATATATATTTGTACAGTCATTTATAAATAGTATAAAAATCAGTACATAATGCTCAAGTAACAATTTTTAACCATCTTTTATTTGTAATTTATAATATAACAATGTAAAGAAATAAAATTATTATTATTGACAAATTAAGAAAAACCAAAATAGGTTAAATTTTATTTTAACTTTATACAAAAAGATGATTTATCAAAGAGAAAGATTAAACTTCTTGTCTTGTATCTGATTTTACATATTACACAAAAAAAAACATTTATCAAATTCAATATTTTTTTTATCTGTAAAAAATTATGTACACAGGCATGAAATAATAAAAAAAGTATAATTAATATTTCAGTGGCTATATAACAAAGAAATAGGCCAAAAAAAATTCAACAGGTAGTATAGACAAACAATATTTTTTTATATACATATCGTACTTTTCAAATAAAACTGACATTAATTACAAATATAGTGTAATATTTTTTGTTAGTATGAGTATAATTTAATATATGATATATTAAATTTATATGAATTCCTTATAATAAATATTATTTATATTATGAAAGAATCGAATATTAATCGAAGATAAATCTGTTATTTATCACTGGATCTTTTGTTTGTTAAAAGCAATTTCAATATTTATTTATAAAAATAACAAAAATTCAATAAGTCTTAACTTATATAAATAAAAAAAGTTTTTAAATAAAATTTTAAATTTTAATTTACAAGGAAGTGACTGATTCATAAACATCGATTACATAAAAATATTCTCGAATTATGATTATTGTGTAGCAATAAAAATTATTATCAAAAACGTAGCCAGTATTCATATAATTATTATATATTTTTATATTATTATAAATATGTAATGTCGACAAAAAGAATATAAATAATTAGCATTTTCTAGCATTAAGTTAAAAAGTAATAAGCTATATAATATATTTTATACTGACATTAGTTTTTCGAGAGAGAGACAAGACTACGTCTCTTAAAAGTACTTTATTTCTTTATATTTCTAAGTATTTCAGTAATATTTATTAATGTATTAGATTCGATCCTACTATCTACATGATAAGCACGTATTACACAAACTTACACATACAATTGTCCATATTAATAACTTTAAAGATAAACATGTAAAAGGTAGAAACAAAATCGATATCTTACACTCGCTAAGTAACCTAACGCGAAAAATATTATAAAAAAATCGATTAAATATTTTACTAATTAATTAATTATATTATTTGTAATGTATCATATAAAAGATGTAAGTACACAATATAATGTTAATGTTAAGAGCCATATATAATCGCGATTAAGAAAAATCGATATTTAATTTTGTATATTTAGAATATTTGTTGTAGTTTTCTCCGATTTTTTTATATATATGTATCTTTCATATAAAAACAATTTTTGAATTAAAATTCAAAATATTTTTCCAATGAATGGCTCGTAAAATGATATAAATCGAACTTATCACAGTTTAGCAGTTTCGACATGGCAACACCAAACCACAGACAAAAATATCCAATAATGTTAAATAATTAACCGCTTAAAAAACAATCACATTAATAATGATATTAATTATACTTAAACATATTTAACTAGATAGGATAATATCGCCATTTTGAAAAGCATTTTTTTTATTTAAAAGATTAATATATTATATAAAACATTTTTTTTTCTAAAAAACAAATATATTTTTTTAATTCATTCATGTATGGCATACACCACTCAATTACACATTAAAAAAAAATACTCTTAACATAACTTTTTCATCACAATTACTACAGATTATAGATATAAACACATAAAAAACTAAAAATATTTTAGAAAACGTATAAAAATCTGAAATCGCACCTCTTGTTTACTGTCCAAGCGCACTGATCACTAAACCATACATTTTCATCAAACAATTACGTCGAAATTCTTATATGTCTGTTTTTATACAATTTATAGGCTTAGTATTAAAGCTTTTGGACGGTAAACAAGAGGTGCGCCTTGAAATCCTGCTACGTTCGAATTAATATATATTTTCTAAGATATTTTTTTAATAAAACCTTCACAATATAAAAAAAAACGAATACCTGTCAAGATGGCGGCTAATGGCGTAATACATTTATGTCTTATTCATTATGTTACACTGGTTTTATTCCCCGGTGTCGAGCCACGTCGCCTCCTCCGCTATTCTGTCCATACAGTTGCATAGAAATTGGTACTGCAAAAGATCATTTTTAATACATAATTAGTAATTATGTTAAAATATGAAGCCTAATTTAAATATAAATGCAATAATTGTAAGTGAGATTCCTATTTATTACTTAAATGAGTTTATAATTCTTTTGTCAACTCATAGTAAACAAAGTGTGGCATTGTATTTTGCCACATTCACGCTGTATAGTGGCAGGCATAGGGACCCTAGTGTTAAAACACTCTGTTCCCCTAAGCACTCAATAGAGTGCTTGAAGTAGTCGGAACGGGGAAAACATAAATAATTCGTTCTTCCCAATATATATCGAACTCACAACTGTCACGTTTTACTAAAAATGAAACAATAGAAGCACTCACATAAGGCGTATACAAGGTGATGGCTCTCTTGTCGCACCCCCCGCGCCTGTACAGTATGCGGACGCCGGCCGCCTCGTGGTCCGCTTGATACTCGCACACGTGGTCCCACAGGATGAGGCCCCCCTGCAGCGCGAGGCCCCGGCTGCCGAGGGCCAGCAGCGCGGGCGGGGGCCCGGCGGGCGGGGGCCCGGCGGGCGCGGGCGGGAAGGCCACGTCGCCGTAGCCGGGCAGCGTGCGCGCGAGGCACAGGTAGTCCTGCGCGCGGCGCACGTCCTGCAGCGCCTTCAGCTGGTAGAGGCGCGGGCCGGCGGTGCACACGCCGCGGTTTACATCTTCTACTGCCTGTAACGTTATTAGGAACTATGTAACAAACGTACAAAAGCTTGTATAGTGTATGCAAATTATACTCAATGTTCATACATTATTAGGTCAATCTATACATTCATTTAAACATACAGTACGGTCGACGAGTCGTGGCCGGTTTGAAGTTAGATTTGATGAACATTTCCGTATTGTTTACTCGACAAAAAAAATATCAAAAATAAGAAAAATCCTAAAATCAAATCTTGGCAGCTATATATAACTAACTCCAACGGACACAACTCGTCGACCGTACTGCAGTTACAGTAAAGCACCAATTGTTCACATTATAAGTTGGTTGGTTGGGCTGTTCACCAGAACAGCCCAAATAATTTCTTAATCATAATTCGCATTAAGATTACTATATTGACAGATGAACAAATAAACTATGCCAAAATAAAGAATGCTTTTTACAAGTAATGCTACAACGCTTACAAAGAAACTTCAATAAATGCTCGACTGATAATTAACTATTACCTATTACTTTAACAATTAAACATTAAATTTCCCCTCTTGATTGTCCCATGTGTTAGGTCAATACAAAACCATTGTCAAAACAGTCTTATTAAACTAATTAAAAAGATCTCATTGTAGCATCATATATTTAAATAATATATAAAAGATGGAAGTGTTAGCATCACTTTAAATGAAACCATAGTTTTAAATATCCCATAAAAGCCTAATAATACAATTATTTTTTTCCCCAAAAAATGAAAAAGTGTTTTGTTTCAAACAAAATAAATAATAAAATTGTCGTATTAAATAAAACGCCATTTGTAAAAACGACACACACACATATAAGCCTATCAAAGAAACACCGCCGCACACGTCTCATTCCGAAATTCAGTCGCAGATACTGGCGATAAGGTTCAAAGTAGTTTAACGTTTAGTAGTATTTTTGTAGTAGTATGTGTTTACGTTATTGGTATCTATGCGTAATCGCGTCACACGAAATACAGGAATGGATAAAAATCGTGAAATGAAAAAAAAAATTCTACGTCCAAACTGTTGAGGCATCTTTATTAATTTCTTTAGGTATGGGTTTGAAATATTGTATCCTTTATGCTGTTTCCGTAAAAGGAGCGCTGCCTCTTCCACTCTGTATAAAAAAGAGTACCCTACATGTATCTTTCATTGTCACAGCCGTCGTGGTGCAGTGGGACAGCTCATAACTTTGAGCGTAATGGATGTGAATTCTATAGAATTATTTTATTTGCCCCTCTTGCATAAAGGATGATTGCTCACTCCCTATTTCCATCTCCGTCACACCTACTCATTTTCTATACCCATCTCTTTCACACATTTTCTCATTTAATATATTTACCTGCCAAAATATAAAAGCTGCGGCCTTCTCATCCTCTTTCACCACAGAAATCTCAATTTCGGGGTTAAAAAGCCATTTTCGTATGGACAGACAACTGCTGGAGGCGGTCGAATAGTTCTGTATGTAGAGGGAGTGCGGACACTCGTTAGGTTGTAATTTACGTTCTGAAATTGGTTTTACTTACAGGTTAATATAAATGATAGTAAAAGACATTTAGAATGTGGTCATAAGAGAAACAAAACAAAAGAAAACTATTGTAAAATTTAACATTCTTATTGTCCGACAGATTGCGAATTCGATCCCCACTCGCGGAAAGAAAATATTTAATATTTCCATTTCTTTCCTTTGGTGTAGAGACGAAGTGCGGCGTTGATATCCGCCACTCAACACACAATGCCTCCAGAACGGAACATAGGAAGCGGAATGACTTAGCACTAGGCTCCTGTCTACCCTGCTACAGCGTGAAGCTGTAGAAATAAATATAAAAAAAATATAGTACAAAACAAACTTACCAAAATTATACTCAACGATTTCAAACAAATAAAAGTATTTCTGCACAGTTTTGGCCAATCCTATCTTCTCGCAGACCGCCTTGTAGACGTCGTCGGCGTTGGTGGATTTGAGCACGGACACCGTGACCACCTCCTTGTCGGGCAGCAGCACCTTGAGGTCGACGGGCGATGGGTTCGATGAGTCGTCGGAATCCGTCAGGAACTCTTGTACGGCATCCGATTCGGCTATCACACGAACTGCGCAAACCTGAAATAGTTAATAATACTCGTACAAATACAAAATACAGCTTCACGCTGTATCCCGCACACGAAAGGTAGGCAGAGGGAATCCAGTATTACGACACTCCGTTCCCCACTTTCCCCCGAATTCTGGAGGCATTGCGTGTTGAGTGGTAGAACTCAACGCCGCACTTGGCCTTGAATCCAGAGCGAAGAAATGGAAATATCAATTAAAATAAATATTTAATTTCGAATGGGGATCGAACCTACAACCAGTTGCGTTTAAAGTCACTCTTTGTGACCCTGCGCCACGACTGGCCTTTAATATTTTTAATAAAAACATCATTTAAATACGATTTTTTTACGACACGTTGTATCTCGATAGCAGGGTAGAATGTTAAAACACTCCGTTCCAGTATTCCGCCTAATTTTCGAGATATTAAGTATTGAGTGGCGGAATTTAATGCCGCTGTTTGTCTTCACATCAGAGCAAAGAATTGAAAATCACCTCATTCACTAATCATATTAATCATATATCATCTCTCCTAATATACAATGCGGGATAACGCGTGAAGATAAAAAAAACGAATGACATTGAACATGGTAATGTATTTTCTATTGATCGATCGTGAATAGATCGTTTTAGTATAATTTAGTTTCATTGAAATATAAATCAGTTTTATTGATGTCGGTCAAGTTTGATTTCAAAGTACAAATACAGATAACATATTTTATAATAATTTAGCTCTATTTGAATATTTATTTAATAAAATTCTATTAAGACACAATTGGAATCGTATGACTGACGATTGTGTTCATGTAATCGTTGTGGGTTCGATTCCCATTCAGTGAAATAGTTATATTTATAGTGTTTCATTCTGTTCTGTACAAATAAAGCTCAAAGTTACATTTCGCACGCGACGTTTCTTGTACCAGGTTCTCTCTATTTACTCCATTTATTAAAAGATAAATAAGTGATTTTATACATTTAAGCATTTTTTATAATTCTGAGAAAGTGGAAGCACTACGTGGCTGCTGGAGAGGATGTCATTAGCGGCAAGGGCGGCCCCTGCGGGACTCTATATAATTATTTTATTTTACATTGTCTCGAAACGTATACGTCCAAATTACATACTATAAAAGCCGAAAGTTATGTTAATAAAATTTTCTTAATGATCAAATAATTTTCACACGTAAATTTCAATATCTTTATCAAATAAAAAACGGTGAAACATTACTTTAGAATTTTCAATTATTTTTAGCGATTGTAAATGCTACAGGTTATGGGTTTAAGTTCGACTTGAGGAAACAAAATATTTAAAATTTCCATTTTCTGAATTCCGCAGAAACTGGGAGTGGAAGTGTCTCAATAGGAACGAAATGTCAAAACTTGACTAAGTTCCCAGGTTCCCTCTGCCTACCCTGCTATGTGCGGGATATAGTATGAAGCTGGCAAAAAAAAAAACAAAACATACCTTTTCCAAATATTGCTCTAAGCCTCGCCTCCTCGCGTCTAACTGTTGCTCGCTTAAAGTGAACGGCCATTTACCAGGTAGTTTAGGGAAATTGAATCCTGAAGTAAAAAAATACGTCACGTCAAATCCAATGTTAATCCTGCTATATGTGGGATACAACGTGAAGCTTAAAAAAACAAAGTTTAATAGAGTAATCAGAAATAAATAATGTTAATTATATTTAAACATCCTTTATGAGTTATAATTTATTTATTTATCTTATGTCCCATACGAAAACACTATATAATTCGCTAAGTTATCTTTCTGAATTTAGTAATTAACTTTAATTCCTAAATTTAATGACAAACAAAAGACATACAAAAATCATACATACAATCATCCTTTCCCAATACTTTTAAAATCTTAAAGAACACCAACATACCAAGAAACTCCTTCCTCAAAACCTGATGTAGGGCAGCAAACTCCCTATACCTCCGGCTACACAGATGCCGTCCAGCCATATGCACATTGAAGGCCACGTAGGACCTCCCCGTGTTCCTTTCCATGACCACCCTGTAGTCCGGAATGGAGACAGGTAAAGATCTTTTGTCTGTGTAGTCATAACGTTGGTATACAGTTGCCCTGGAGTTGGCAGCTCCGCCTATAACGCCTACGGGTGCTGAACCGTCGTCACAGGGCTCTAAGCGTTCTGCCTCCTAAAATATTGGAGAATTGCTATTTGGAGAATTGGGAGTAAACGAATGTTAGGATATTGATGGGAAAACTTGTTGTGTGAATGAGACAGTGTTATAATAAAAACATGAACAAAATTTTTGTGGCCAATTAAGAAAAAAAACTCTTTATTTGTTATTTTAATTGAATGCAGTAAAATTAATATTATAAGCAATAATAGTGTAATTAATATTAATAGAAAGTTCAGCTAAAACTTTAAAGCTATACATACTTTGGGTGTGACAGAAATAACAGTGAGCGTCAAGCAGTCGCCACCAGACTTGATCAGGTCCACCACTTGCTTGTGGGTAGCTCCTTCCACGTTCACTCCATTACTGAAAAGAAATATTTGTATTGAAATAAAGTCAAATTATTTAATTCAAAATATGTAGTTACATACATAATTTTTAGAACGTCAAATAATTTACAATCAGGGCACTAAAGTTAGTGTCTCGGACCTGAGAACTACCGGAGCAAAAAGAATTTTCTTTAATATGATTGTGTTTTGTCACAGACAAGCAAGGAAGGTTGAAGGTTACCTTTAGAAATAGGTCTATACGTAAACTATTATACTTTTATTAATAGAGGTTGTCGTTACACAGAGCCTGTACGTGTACACGGCGCGACGTTTGTGGGTTCGCTTCCCACCCGTGGGAATGAATTACTTTCATTTACTTACTCTATTGACAAGACAAAGAGTTTCGCCACTCAATTCGTCGTCTACAAATAGTGTGGTACATGTAGGACGAGTGTGTCTTGAGTGCTATATACGGGGTACAACGGGAAGCTATATTTTTTATTATGTAATCGACAAAAAAATGTATGATTTATTTTTTATTATTACATAAGACGGCTAAAGAATGACAAAAAACCATGTGTTAAGATTCACATATTGAAAATGCGTTCAGAAAATATTATTAACCTACCTCGTACCTCTTACGTGAGTGCGTGTGTGTGTAAATATACGTATGAGTTGTTTAGTAATGGAATTTCAAATTCAGTAATCAGCGTATCCAGTAGGGTGCAGGGGCACAACCGTGATTATAAACGCGACAGGTTGTGTGTTCGATTCCCATTTAAGGAAATTATTTCACATTGACTACCCTGATACGTGCGGGATACAGCGTGAAGAATTTGAAAAGAAAAAGTTCGAGGCCGGTCGTGGCGCAGGGGCACAAAGAGTGACTGTAAACAGTTTCCCCACTCAAGGAAATTATATAGATTTAAATTTATATTTTGATTTCTTCGCTCTGGTGTCGAGGCGTGCGGAACTCACAGCAGCGCTTTGCTGCGGTGAGTTGAATGCCTCCAGAATTCGGTAGAAAATGGGGAATGGAGTGTCTTAACACTAGGTTCCCTCTGCCTACCCTGCTTTGTGCGGGATACAACGTAAGCTGATTTGACATGTTTTTTAAGAAATATAAATGTTTGGATATTTTTATGCTAATTTGCCCAATACATTCAACTAACTACATAGTAAACAGTGAGTACATAAATACATATAAGAAAGCTAAAACAAAACAGTAGATTTTAAAAACTTTCTATATAATATATGAAGTACCTATACAAAATATTACGTTTTTCTTTTTATTTTAGCTTCATCTATATCTATAGCGGCGTAGCCAGAGAGAGCTATGCAGATAGAGCAGATGGAAAACAAACCTAAACAGTTACAACACTACTATGAAGCATTCTAGCTAAAACCAGCCTAATAAATTTACCTTATGGATTTTGATTCCGTCTCCACGTCGTATATCTCAAATCCGGTGCTGGCACAATAATAATAACAATAACGAAACGTTCCAATCACTTCTCTACGCACCGACATCTTATATTTTATAGCACTCAACGCTTCGACTACTACGCACTTACTACAGAGAAGTCACTATGTATTTTATAATATGAAAAAAATATATTTTATTCTCTTGTATTCGTATCACTTTTAAATTACATCAAAATCACAGGCCATTAGACGCATGAACACTAAATAAAATATTAAATAATTGTATAATATTTAAGTTTTTTTTTTAAATTTTAGTATATTTTCTTTTGGTTTATTTATTTTTTAAATAATAACTTCTAAATTTGACATCCTATATTATACTAACACTTAATCGCAGTATGAACAGACAGGCACTAAGATCACTAATAATGGACGAGCAATGATAATAATTGGTTTATTAGCTATATATTAATTAAATAGTGATTATATGATGTTACTGCGACGTTGACCTATTTAAGCGTATTGTAGATAAGGACAGTGGATTCAGAACGGTTTGAGACAAAAAAAATTAAAATCAGTTTGACTATCATTTCCTTTTTTTAGCTTTTCGCTATATCCCGATTTTAGCAGGATAGGCGTAGGGAACCTAGTGTCAAGACACGCGGAACCAATTGAATCCAATCTAACCCACAACCGTCGCGTTTATAGTGACACATTTGTGCCACTGTGCCACAATCATTTTTACCACTTTTACTTATTCCATATGAGAAAATTTCCCTAAATTCCTGCACCGAAATAAAGCTGAAGACGATTAGTATTATAGAAAGGCCAAAAATATATACAGAAATCAAATAATATATTTATTTTTTATAATATATTTTATGTGTACGATTAAATATTCTTATATTAACATTTAAATATTTAACAAGATAAAGTTAGGTTTCTCAACGTTTACGAATAGAAAATTAGTTGTTTTGATCTAAAAATATAATGAATGTCTGCAAAAGATCTGGTCTTTTGTAGTTTCTTTATCAATCGAATATGTTGAATTTTACCTTGGAACTATTTAAAGAACGTAATACAAATATATTTCGTACCTTTCATCATCGACAACAAAGAAGAAGTTTGTTATAAACAAAC
This sequence comes from Heliconius erato x Heliconius himera, assembly GCA_013421005.1. Classification (NCBI taxonomy): domain Eukaryota; kingdom Metazoa; phylum Arthropoda; class Insecta; order Lepidoptera; family Nymphalidae; genus Heliconius; species Heliconius erato x Heliconius himera. The sequence continues at coordinate 47,329 of JAATLQ010027946.1, read as the reverse complement.
AAGTGATTGTTCAAACTAAAACCACTTATTTAAGCCCTACTCCCGACTGCTACGGAAGGGTTATGTTTTTCGCGCGTATCTTGTATGTATGTATGTAATATTCTTTATTACCTCATATCTCCAGAACCGCTGAACGGATTTACATAATTGAGGTATCGTTAGATTCGTATTATCTGCCCAAGTGTTCTTAGATAGGTGACGTTAAAAAAACAATCATGGCGGCTGTGGGACGCCATTGGACTTAGTGAAAAAAAATATTTTCAATTAGTATCAAATTCAAGAGCTCAATATGAGCATTTGAAAAAGGTATATCATGATTATCATTACCAGAATGAATCCTAACAAAAAAGTGAAAACTAAAAAAAAAATATAAAATCAAAAACTCCGACTGCATAAAACTAAAAAGAAAATAAACAACATAGACCAGAGCGCCTGGTCGGTTTCCAGGAAGCGCGGGTTCGAGTCCCGCCACGGTCAAATCTTTATACGTTTTCTAAATAAGTATTTTTCTTTCCTAAGTGAGGATTAACACTTTAAAATAATGTTAAAGTGTAATTATTTTGAAGAAAGTATCTTAAAACTAAGTTCCCATTCCCTGCGTCCCTGCTACCCTGCTATGTGCGGGATACAGAGTGAAACTGGAAAAATGGGTTGCCCTGGTTTTTATCTAACCAGAGCGAGGAAACAAAAATAATATAAGTCCCAATACTGCGAAACTATGGAGTCTCCAATCAAAATGATTATACAAAACTAATGTCATTGAAATTGTCATTATGTAATGTGGTGATTATTCACCGACCTCCAGGTAAATTGTCAGTTAGTTTTTGTGTGTGTTTGTGTGACTGCTATTACTACTATAGGACGTTAAGGATTTATGAGTCTTTTTTCTCATCTGTACACAGAATTATGTGAGGCCGTGTGAAGTTAACAATTGATAAATTAGTCCATTCGTTTTTTATTGCCAATAAAGCGTAACTGTTCATTTACAGATACCGTCGTGACGTGACGTCGGGTGTGACTGTAACGCGACGGTTGTGGGTTCGAGCCCCGTTCGTGGGGAATAAATTATTAGTTCTTTAGATTTTCATTACTTCGCTCTGGTATCAAGGCAAAAGCCCGGCGTTGTGTCCCGCCACTCACTTTCCGCCGAATTTTTCGAGGCATTCACGCACTGCCTTCATTCGGCGGACAGTAAACGGAGTGTACACTAGGTTCCCTCTGCCTACCTCGCTGTATACGGGATACAGCATATATATTACGATACCATGCCATGCCTTCTCCGAAAGGCCGAAAGGAAATTTATCTATGACACATGACACAACCTAATTTTCTATTATCCGAAATAACTCTGACACTGACAGCATGAGCAGGTACATTCCTCTATAAACGGACTATCTAATACAAACATTATTATTCCATCCGAGCCAGTAGTTCCTGAGATTAGCGCGTTCAAACAAACAAACAAATTCTACACAATAATATTATCCATTTAAACGTAACAGGATCGAATACAAACAACATAATTGAGAATACACAATTTCTTGTGAGATAAGGAGTCAAGTAGGTTACTGGATTATGAATAATGATGCTAGACAGTTTATTAACAAATCATTTATTTTAATTGTATACAGCTGTTTTATTGATTACTCTTTGAAATTACATCATGAATTTAACGCGAAAATTGCAAATGTTGCGTCGTGTATTTTCTTTTTTTATGGAAAAGGACAAGGCAAACGAGCGTTCGGGTCACCTGGTAAGTGATTACCGCCGCCCACGACACCGTGCAACACCAGAGGAGCTACAGGTGCGTTGCCGGCCTTTGAAGTGGAGATAAACGCGCTTTTTGAAGGTACCCATGTCATATGGACCTGGAAACACTGGCGCGGGTAGGCCATTCCACAGTTCCATGGCGCGTGGAAGGAAACTTTCGATGCTGTAGTAATGTCGCTTTTGCTACGTTTTACGATTAGGGGTTAAGCAAACATTTTAAGAGTTCAAACACTCCGTTCTCCATTTGCCGCCGAATTGGATATAACATATAAATGGCGGACCCAGATAATAACTATGATATGACCATATGATCGGTTTCTAAAAGAAGTACTAAAACATTGTTTTTTGTACCATCACGCTGTATGCTGCATATAGCAGGGTAGGCAGACGGAACTTAGTGTTAAGACACATCCGTTCCCCACTTTCCGTCGAATTCTGGAGACATTGGGCGTTGAGTGTCGTAACTCAACACTTTTCCTCGTTTACTCTTTACGACTCTTTGCCTCGTTTACTTGAACGAGGAAATGAAAATATGAAATATTTAAAACCAGTCGTTGCGCAGAGGCCCGTAGTGTGACTGTAAAACAGACTGGTTGTAGGTTCGATCCTCACTCGAGGAGATGAAATATTTACTTAAATTTATATTTCCATTTCTTCGCTCTGGTGTCGAGGCAAAGCGCGGCGTTGAGTTCTGGTACTCAACATGCAATGCCTCCAGAATTCGGTAGAAAGTGGGGAACGGAGTGTCTTAAGATTAGGTTCCCTATGTCTACCCTGCTGTGTGCGGGATACAGCGTGAAGCTGAAAAAAATATATTTAAAGAATAAACAATAATTTATTAATAAATAAACGAATAAACACATAATATTACGTACATATAGTATGTATGTATGTACTTTAGCAACAATTACATTGTTCAAACAAGTACAGTGGGTTAATCTGCCTCAACATCCTGTCAGCTGTTTAATGGTTTAAGGAGATAATGTTTTAATAGCACTATTATGGATGATAATAGCCACTAATGTAATTAGGCAGACTACCAGGCTAGGGTCCTTAAATTGGCGGAGACACTTAAGTCACTACACTAACACTATTTTCTTTCCGTTGTATAGTTCTCTCCCAATCGAGATATTTCGTAATTGTTTACGAAATTGATTTGAGAAATTACTCTTATTTATTGATTTATACAATAACAAAACTATTGTAACTCATCGCTGTCTGTACATTGAAGATCAAAAAAAATAAGCTTCACTTCACTTCACTTAAGCAGGGTAGGCAGAGGGAACCTAGTGTTAAACCGCGCTGTTCCCCACTTTCCGTCGAATGTTTCGAGGCATTGCGTGTTGAGCGGCGAAACTCAACGACGTGCTTTGGTGCCAGAGCGAAGACGTGAAAATATTAAGAAGCAATAATTCATTCCCTCGAATGGGATTCGAACCCACAACCTCGCATTGCAATCACATCCTTGTAACCCTGCGCTGGCTTTTTAATAAGTTTAATAATAGTCTTTCTTTAATATATACGTATATAGCTATCAGTTTAAATTATAAAGTCTGTTCTCTAATAAGCCAAACAGATTCAATTTGTTTCTATAAAACAATAAATATGTAAAGAAGCCTTATTATGTGGTATTTAAAATATATATAGACTTAACGGCTAAGCTTATAGTAGCTGTAATCTACAAATATAATTAAATTTTCATTTATTTATTCTAAATATATTACATAAATAAAACCTCGTATGGCACAGTTGAATGATTCTAGCCGGTACAAAGACGGTAGTGGGTTCGAATTGTGAGTGGAAGTGTAATTACCTAAATATGATTGAACTTTTGCCTGTAGCACTAGAATTTATTAAAATAACTGTCATTTTGACATCCTTTATCCTGTGCTAATTTGGTTTTAATGTAATATTTGAATGAACGTAGGTATATTATCCAAAAAATATAGGAAATAGGTCAAAAAATTTAGACAGCTAAAATACATTTAACAATTTCTAATAAGAAGCATACATATTTAGCAATTTAGTTTAGTGTAGTATGCTCAGTAGAAATAGAACGATATGGGTGTGGAAAGACGTACTGTAGCCGTTAAAAGGGTTAACAAAGTCATAGCTGCATCGATGAGATGGCGAAACGTCAGCACATCTGTACGTTTGGCCGTACACAATGCAGTGTTGGTACCGACGATTGTTCTACGTCAGCAAAACGTGGGTATTAAAGATGAAGAATGAAAGAAAGATGAAAGCCGTGGAGATGCTATCTCTTCGTAGGCTGTGAGGAGTCAGCTTAGCTGATCGAATCCGCAGTGAAGATATACACAGAATGGCAGGTAGTAGCGAGGATGTTACGGTGAGATTGAAGAAGAACGTACTGAGCTAGCTGGTTTGGGCACGTCGAACGAATCAGTAATGAAAGAATGGCAAAAACATTTATGATGGAAATATGAACAGTAAGAGAGGTAGGTGGAGACCTCGATTGACCTTCGAAATCATAGTATCAAAGATACTAGAAGGTCACGTAAAACGCATGAGGATATAAGAAGAGGTTGACGACAGTGTACGAGGCGAAAGAGGTATGTAGAGATTGAAGCGTTTGGCGCTCCGTTCCTCTGACTACCCCGCTAGGGATAAAGTGTGAAGTTAAGTTAGTGCAGCAAGATAAGCGCGAGTGGAACCTGGAGTTAAAACACTTAGTTGACGACTTTTGGTGGCAGAACTCCACGCCGCGCTTTGCCGTGTTAGAGCGACCAAACGAAAATATCTAATTCGCCTGAGTGAGGACCGAAGCTATAACCGTTCTCATATATCGACAGAATATTTAGCTATTTTTTATATATTATTAACGAATTTTATACAAATATTTATTATATATGAGGCCGGTCGTGGCGCAGCGGCACGAGGTGTGACTGCAAAACCGACTGGTTGTGGGTTCGATCCCCACTCGAGGAGATGAAATATTTACTTAAATTTATATTTCCATTTCTTCGCTCTGGTGTCGAGGTCAAGCGCGGCGTTGAGTTCTGCCACTCAACACGCAATGCCACCAGAATCCGGCAGAAAGTGGGGAACGGAGTGTCTTAACACTAGGTTCCCTCTGCCTACCCTGCTGTGTGCGGGATACAGCGTGAAGCTAATTTAATTTATTATATATAAAGAATAAGACGAATCAAGGGCAGGCTGCTAATTTAATATACAAATGGTTTATTGCCGCATTTGGTACATAGTGCTTATAGCACGGAATGTCCCATGATTAGTTGCGAATGTAGACAAATTAGAGCTACCAATAAAAGTAAAATATCTATATATCTGTATATATAAAAGGACATGTACCTGACTGACTGAGGTAAGACGCACGCATAGCCGTAACCGCTGTGCGTAGAAACGTGAAATTTGGACAGGTGTTTATTTTCATAATCTGGACATCCACTAAGAAGGGATTTTGAAAAATGTTTACCGTAAAGGGATGAAATAGGGGGGAAAGTTTGTATGGATTTTTTTTTAATCGGCACCGGTTTTTATAAAATTTGAAATTCAGACTCTTAAAAATATTTAATTCTACAAGTGTTTCGTGATTTTTTAGAATTCACTCCCTAAGGGTTCAAATAAGGGGTTGAAAGTTTATATGGAAAAATCTTTAAATCGCCACCGATTTTAATAAAAATTTAAATTCAGACTGTTAAAAATATTTTATTGAACACTTGTTTCGTGGCTTTTTTTCAAATTCATCCCTAAGGGTGCAAATACGCGGGCGAAGCTGCGCGCGCCCTCTCGTAATATATATAAGTATTTTATGTTAAGTTACACGACACCGTAGGACGTAGTGCAATAGGAGAGGGTATCTCACTGTAAACGCGGCTGTCGTGGGTTCCATGCCCTCTCTGATTAACGATTACATTTATGGAAAGTGAGTAACAATTGTCTTACCACTTTTCTTGAAATTGAAGCTTTTTTTTCTCTAAGCACCATATTTTTTCTTCTTGTATTAGTTTAATAGCCTCTTCATCAAGTTTATTTTTGGGTGGTAAAGTCGTAGGTCGTAGGTTTGATTACCACACAAAATAGATTACTATAAGTTTGTGTAATTGTATAACAAATACATTTTTACAATATTATTTTGTCAACTTCGTGCTTTGTCTTCTTACCAGAAAAGAAATGTACAATTTATTATCCAAATGGAATGTTTCGTATTTAATACGAAGTTTGATATTCGCGATTTTACGCATTTTAAATGAAACTCCGATTAAAACGAATTAATCACGTATATTTTGAATATAATTCATCACTTTTGAAACACGACGTTTCGAACAAATTCGAATGAAAAACAAAAAATGGTTCTTACTTTTCAGTTGCCAGATCACTATGGTACCAATTCTGATTAACATTGAATCTGATAAGCTTATGTCTCGTTCAAGGATATACTATTGTAATTTATTTTCATTTTATCTACACAGAAGATGTTATTTTGAGGCTGTTGTAACACAGTGGGAAAGCAGGACTTTTAAGATGGTTGTGGGTTAAAAATCTCCGCTCGACGCAATGTTTCCATTTCATTGCTATGGAAAACGAAAATGCAACATTGAGTTTATACACTCAATATTCCATTTTTTTTAGTTTGGGCGGAAAGAAGAGCAACTTAACACAAGGTTCTTTCTGCCTAACCTACTAATAGGCAAAAAAAATCTTAAAAGTTTTATATAAAATGTTTTTACAGTAATAACAGAAGAATAATATTGACAGTCAGAATGAGCAAGCCATTAGTTTACAATGAAGCCTCACTGATACAAAGCTATTGTATTTATTAAATATTATTCTTAAATATTAAACATTTTAAAGTGGCTACAAAAGTATTTTATTATTTGTACTATAAATTTTACACTATAGAGCATGGCAAGACACTTTCTTTTTAACTTTTTGTACAAATCCACAACATTGCATTGGAACTCAACAATGCAAGAGTGTGAATTTGATGCCCACTAGTGTGGGCATCAAATTCACACTCATTATATTTACAGTCAGATGCTCTCTCGGCTCAGTAATGTTCAACACTATGTTAGCAAGTAGTTTAGCAGAGCATCAAATGAAAATATAATTGTTTCCTGAAGTGTGGAAAATGAAACAGGCCTTAAAAACATTTGTTTAACCTATTAAATGAACACAAATAAGTTTCAACTATGAAATAAATTGCTGTTGGTTAACTAAGTGGTCAGACCACTTGGATGGTAAGCAAGAGGTGCAGGTTTGAATCACGCTCATCATTATATATTTTTTTTTAATTTTCAAAAATATATTGTATTCTTAGTGTGGAATAACACTTTCAAAATGTTAAAAGTATTATTCTATATATGAAACACAGCATCTTTCTAAGAATTTAATACTGAAAAATGGTGAAAGTTTATCTTAATGTTTCAATTAGATTTTTTTATGATTTACACCATGCATACATGATTTAAAATTTATATTACTTAGAATTTTATAACTTTTATTAAATTTTAATGTAAGTCAAATAGTTTTTCCAATCAATGGCAATTCTAAAATAAACTTTATCAATACAAGTGACAGATGATAAAAAATAACAATCACATCTTGTTTACCCAATAAGCAACAAAGTGTTGTAGTTTCTAAATATATTACAAAACTGGTTCTTATGACTCACTATGTAAATTAAGTTGGTAAGAGTTAAGCATTGTGACAATATATTTGTCTAATAAGAGTAATGTAGCATTATTTTCTTATAAATGTTATTTTAAAAGTGTATATCTGTTAAATTATAAATATACGAAAACCATTAGATAAATTCAATTTTGTAAATTACGTAGGCAGTATAATATCTGGCAAAAGGTTCTGGCAAAAATAATAAAAAAACGCACTTTCACAACAAAAGCAGAAACAACTTAAAAACTCTAACCCATTAATTTGTAACAAGAATTCAAACAATGATGGGAAAACCTACAAACACTAGCACTAAAAAGCAATATGTTAATTGTTTTCACAATATACATATACATTAATAAAGTACTTACACTTCAAGGATCCTGTCTCCTTTACGTATACCGGCCTGTTCAGCGGCACCTTGCTCCAGAACAGCACTGACATGCTGCAGAGGAGCATACAGTTCCCCATTAATCGATCTCAACTGCCCGCCTTCAGAAACTTGGCCGCGGACGTTAAAACCGAAGCCGGTGTCTGTTTTGTATATTGTAACGCGACGGGGCCCATTGTTAATGACTGTAGCCTTATTTTTATCGGACCGTACGATACTGTTATTATCGGCCTCTGTCTCAGCCATTTTGGACAATTTTGTTCACAGATGTCATATAGACTTTACGATAGTTGACGGTTGTCAAGTGACGTTTAAACGCTATAAATAAGGCGTTTATGTACAGTGTAGGTGCGGGGAACAGATATTAAATACTGTTATGTTTACAAATGTTTCGCTTTTTACTGTATTAGTTATTATTCTTTAATATTATATCACATATCGGAGAATAAAATGTGTTATTAAACAAATACAAATAAATCGATTGGTTCAGTTTTTTTTTATTTGGTGGTAATGCTAGTTAAAGTACTGTAGCTTTTTTGAAATGGCATAATAAATGCTTTTTAAACCGTTGATTTATGGGTTTTGGCGCATTCATAAATATTATTACGTATAATATATATTAAATAAAATTCGACAATATCTATGAAGTATAATATATAAGCTCCTCATCGTACACTACACGAATTCTTAGTAGTAGTACATGACATTGTTTTTCTTGTACAATTATAAAAAACATACATATTCTAACAAATACTTAATTTATATATTTCTTAAATTATTGTCGTATTGAAGTTATATACCTAATCTTTATATTAATTATTTGAATACTAACAAAATTTTGTAATATAGACTAGGCAAAAAAATCGTCATGTCAACGCCATCCTTCGCCAAAACCGAAAACTATACAAGACAGCTGCGTCGATAAAACAGTCCATATATAAACCGAAAACAACAAACAGATGGCACGAGTACCGAAACAACGTGGTAATAAGAAAATTCCAACTACATCAAAATCAGCTGTGAACATCAGTATGGCCGCTCAAATATCTACCAAATAATAATAATTAATCACATTACAACATTCAAGTGCTACATTAGTGCTCGCTTATATAAATTATCTTTTAAACTACCATTTTTATATATCGGTGTTGACTTAGCGTTGCGTCATGACAGACTCTCACTGACAAACAAATACAATAAAATTGATAGAGATTATTACTTAGTAGCATTTCTAGTTCGCGTTGTCTGTTCAGTCCAGTTGTAACGCTCCCATGTGAATAGTGTATACGCAATAAGAATGAGCAGTGTACGGCTAAGCCTCGTGTCCGTTGGCAGGATAGCTGTTAGGAGAAATTCACAATTATCACCAGGTTAGTGTTCTATCACTTGTTTTTCTCATACTTGGATGTCTTCCAACATTGCGTCGCAGTATATTGGGTGTTTGATAACAAAATGTCAGAACTGCGTTTCAATATTATTTCTTATTAGAATCTAACCTTATCATTTGGATTTTAATGTGTTTTTATTACAAAATAACACTATGTCGAGGTTCCAACAAGGTCATTAACGTTGGAATTGTATAATCGACTTATTTGGAAGGTCTTTTCTATGTGAGGTATTTTTTGTTTGTAATCACGCATAATATTTGTTTAGTTAATATTGTATAAATCAGCAAATAGAGAAGAATCATGTATTATTCGTTATTAAACATGTTAAGGTTTGAACAAGTGAGATTGAAATTAGTTTTATCTTGAAACTGTACAGAATATAATGATATTGATATGATAATTGTAAACAACTTTTATATTTCACTGATATTCCTTACTAGTTTTTACATGTTATTTCTAAATTCTACCTCCATTTTATTTGAACATTATATTATCACCTTGTGAATTTACCATATAATAATTGCCTATCACATTAATAGTATGATCTTACAAATATGTAATTTATAAAGAAAAAAAAAGAAAACTTAAATAATTATTATTGTTTTTCATTTACTTTAAATAAAAATAAAATTTAAATGCATTTAAAGACAATGTCCGCAAAAGGAAAGTGTGAAGAGTTCTCAGTAGTCAGTACTAATGCAATGTTATAAAGCTTTGTTCTGTAATTTTCACATAATGTGAATTCAAACAATGGAATATATGTAGCAGGAAACATTTTACTTTCATTTATCTAGATGGATAAACAGAGTTTTTGTTTGATGGATTGAGGCCAGTTGTGGCCCAGGGGCACAAAGTGTGACTGTAAAACCGACTGGTTGTGGGTTCAATCACCACTAGAGAGATGAAATATTTATTTAAATTTATATTTCAATTTCTTATCTGGTGTCGAGGGAAAGTGTGGTGTTGAGTTCTGCCACTCAACACGCAATGCCTCCAGAATTCAGCAGAAAGTGGCGAACAGAGTGTCTTAACACTAGGTTCCCTATGCCTATCCTGCTGTGTGAGGGATACAGCGTGAAGCTGAAGCTGATAAACAAAACTAAATAAATATACTGAGTGAATGAATTGAAAAACAATATTTATTAATTTATTTACTATGTCATTGTTTATTTCTTAATTTGTATTACTTAGGTATTCTAATGACATTATCACTTCCAATACAATATTTGTACATTGAAAACTAAAGTTTCTGCCAATTCAATACAAAAATTGTAGCTATTTTGTCAAATTGAACATCCTAAATTGATTGATAATTGTTTTTTATTTAGAAATGGAGAAAGGGAAGTTTGCCAATATACGATAATAAAAACTCCATTTGTATCAATTAGGCTGTTTCTGACATTAGCATGCACAAACGCACAGACAAAACACATTAAGTACATAACTAAATGCTATTACTAATTAACTTGAAAACAGTTTCTTCACTTCTTAAATATACATTTAATTTGTTATTAAACAAATTGCCTTTGATTATCATACTAATATATTTTTTTTTATTGCTTATTTCCTTTCTTTGTTTTTTTTATTTTGCATTAGCCTGTACTGATATTATAAGGCTGAAAGGTTTTATAAGTTATGCTTATCATAGGAAGTAATGGTTTGAAATGACAAAATATTTTTCTGTTGGATAAATAAATGAAAAGCAAAATATTAATAATCTTATTTTGTTGTTGTGAAAGTCTCCTTCATTTGTAAAAAAATCATAAAATGATAGAAATTTTAGATACTACATGCTACCACGTCTAACATAAACATAGATAACATGCATGTTACAAGAAATGTGTTTTTAAGTTCAAATCTGTGTGGTGGGAATCGAACCCTCAACCAAAGTTTTTGCAATGAAAGATTTTCAACTGTGCCACAATGGTGTCTTTTGTTGTCTTCTCCAATTATAATATTATTTTAATTACAATTGTTTTAGTATGCCTTGAAATTGAGTAAGAATTTATTATGCATCTTGCAATTTTATTTTGAGTTCTAGTGAATGTACGGAAATCAGAGCCGCATTTGTTCAGTAAATGATGTTTCCTTTCGTTATGTAAGCTACGGGTTCGATTCTATGGATCGTTATCATCAATTTATAACAATCCGTCAGCCATGAGCCCGTCGCGTACACCATCTGACTGACGCGACGGTTGCGAGTTTGATTTCCACTCGAGGGAAAGAAACATTTTCATTTTCAACTCGACAGGCAATATTTATTTCAATTTATTAAAGAAAAAAATACACCTAGAATATTGATATTCATCTGGTTACTGAACCATTTTATTATGATTACTACAGATAAATTGATAGAAATCAAATTTAATCGCTTCGCGCTGTATCCCGCACACAGCAGGGTAGGCAGAGGGAACCTAGTGTTAAGACACACCGTTTCCCACTTTCTGCCGAATTCTGGAGGCATTGCTTATTGAGTGGCAGAACTCAACGCCAGAGTGAAGAAATGGAAGTATAAATTTAAGTAAATATTTCATCTCCTTGAGTGGGGATCGAACCCACAGCCAGACGGTTTTACAGTCACACTTCGTGCCGCTGCGCCACAACTGGCCTCAAATAAATATAGAGAAAGATTAAAATAAATACAAATTTTATGTGCCAACAAATGCCGATGTGAAATGCGTTATCTATTGCAGAGAGTGGTCGTTAAATTAGAAACTAATTAAATAATAATCGTTAGTGCCTCAATATAATATTATACTTAATTTTATTAACTTAGTACATTAGTACATAGTTGTGATTATATATATTGCAAAATATTTTAAATAAACGTCATTTTTAAGTTGTCGTTTTACGTATTTTGACTGTGCTAGATGATTTTAGGTTCAAATATAGCTTGGGGTAGCTTTTGACTGTTATTTCGCGCGCGTTATTGGATGGTAATCACTGAGAGTATGACACATCCTACTTCTAAGTGCTCCAGGTAATAACGAGCGAAAGGTACAGTGAGCTACATTAAAACATTGTGATATAATATGGACTTATAGCCTTCCTTGAAATATGGACTGTCCAATCAAAAAAAAAATCAGCAAACAAACTCTTCTCAAAATCTTTAAATTATATAAAAACATAAAATGTATTGTCTGATTGTTGGCGATAGTTGTGGGTTCGATTTCAATTAAAAGAAATGTTTCAAAAAATATATTTTCCGGCCTTTGTTGTTCAAAATATCTGCAGCATTCAGTTCCCCAAGGAAATTGAGTAGCCCGTACCATTACTGTTTCCTTTGTCTACCGTGTGTGATGCATGCTATAATTAAACAACGAGTTATAGTTTAATAAAATAAAAAATGAATACATATTGTAGTTTTAGGCCGTCGTAGTGCACCGGTATAAAGTCTGACCGTAAACGCGACGGTTGTGGGTTCGATTTCTACGCGATTAAATTATTTAAATTTTTTCGCTCTGGTAGCAAGAAAAAGCGCGGCGTTGGGTGGCGTCTCTCAATACACATGCATGGGGTACGAGTGTCTTAACACTAGGTTCCCTCTACTTAGCCTGCTATACGCGCGATACGTGAATGTGAAGCTAAAAAAAAATAATATTGCATGACATTATAACAGGTTTGGCACAAAAAAAAATAAGACTTGACACTTGGATTACTTTCAGACTTTTTTTTTATGCAGCTCGTTTCTCGAACATTCTATTTATACCTATTCTTTTTTCTTTTTTTTATTAATTACATACATATCTTTTTAATTTTTACTCTATTTACATAGTTGCTTGTAAAATATTGAATGTACCTATATAGCACCGTAGTGTGCGTTTTTTTATTAATTCAATAATTATGGTTACTGAATCTGTTAGAAGAGATTAATGTTTTTAAAGTTATGTTACTTACTAAATATTTAAATTGTTAAGAATATGTTCTCGATCCGCTAATAAGACAAATCACGGCGTTGAGTTCCGCCATTCAACACGCAATGTTGCTAAAATTGACCGAATAGTAAATAAAGGAGTGTTCTAACACTACATATCTACTGTCTAGCCCGCTGGAAAAGCATAAACTGCTTTTTTGATTTTCTATTTTGTTCTTCATTCTCAATTGAACGTAATAGTGTGCTTGAACGTAAAAAGCGAAAGTACTTTTCCAATACTTTTTATAAGCTATTTGAATTCTCTACTTAATTCAGTCATATTTCACTTTTTGCACCGGGATTGTATTTAGCATTAAGATTTTGATTGTGTCAAGACACTCCGTTTTCTCAATTCGCGACTATGCGTGTTAAGTGGCGGAATACAACGTCGTGTTTTGCCAGAGCGGTAAAATAAAATTACTTCAACCCTACCGAGTGGGAATCGAACTTCCACAACTGCCTCAATATTAAGAATATTGAGGCCAGTCGTGGCGCAGCGGCACGAAGTGTGACTGTAAAACCGACTGGTTGTGGGTTCGATCCCCACTCGAGAAGATGAAATATTTACTTAAATTTATATTTCCATTTCTTCGCTCTGGTGTCGAGGCTAAGCGCGGCGTTGAGTTCTGCCACTCAACACGCAATGCCTCCAGAATTCGGCAGAAAGTGGGAAACGGAGTGTCTTAACACTAGGTTTCCTCTGCCTACCCTGCTGTGTGCGGGAGAGACAGCGTGACGCTGATTTCTTAAGATGTTGTATTTTTGTCTTCAAAACAGCCTCATGTAGGCAGGTAGGCGACGACGACCTCAGGCGGGTCACTGCTCGGTTTGCGATCCACCTATAAATAAACCGCGATAAAGAAAAAAAATGTTTTTACGACAGTCGTAAAAGCAATGTAGATATTATATATAGGTACACTATAAATAATCTAAATTATAATTGGATTAATTGAGGTCAGTTGTAGCGCAGGGGTACAAAGTGTGACCTGTGTAAACGCGACAGGTTTTGGGTTCGATTCCCATTTGAGAAAATGAAATATTTTGATATTTCCATTTTCTTTGCACTGGTGTCGAGGCAAACAGCGGCGTTGAGTTCCGCCACTCAACATGCAATGCCTCCAGAATTCGGCGGAAAGTGGGGAACGAAGTGTCTTAACACTACATTCCCTCTACCTACTCTGCTGTGTGCGAGATACATCGTGAAGCTACATCAACTTCATGAATATTATAATTTTAAATTTATTATCAATTATTATTCACATAATTTTATTTTATACAGGACCTTAACCTAAAATACTAATAAAAAGATGCAGTTAGATGATACTATATATTTAAAGTATTTTGCCAAACAAGAAAAACGTGTTTAGAATTTAAAATATAATAATATGACCTAATCTGTTTATGATCATATTTTTCGTTTTAAGTCGACTCGCCAAATATATTTTAAGTTCTAAGCTCTCAAAGCTCTCAAGACAAGTTCTAAGACTAGAGAGCTTTATTTCGTAATGTTTGCTTAGAAAATGGAATGGTTTCCCAAGTCTTTGGAGTAACGTGCGAATGAATGCCTTTTCCTTATACATAGACTTCGAGGTTCGGTTCGTGAGAAGAATGCTATTTTAGTATTATATTATTATAGCATAATTAACTTTATTAACTAAATTATTTATTAACTTTATAGAATATTATTCACACTTTCACTAGAGTGGACGGAGAGAAATTAATATTGAAACACTCCCTTCTCAGCTTTCCGTGTGATTTTTGTACTTTATACTGTTTGTTGATTGGCGTAGCTCTACGCCGCACTTGGTCTTGATACCGAAACAAGGAAATGGAAATAATTCATTTCTCATATGGAGATCTTTTAAAAACGCTAACCATATATTTATTTTATTTTACATTTAGAAATTTCGCATGAAATAGCAGTAACAGTTATAGCGTTAATTTGGCTAACCTTGTGTTATTAATATTAAGGCCAATTAGTTTGTTTATTTAATTTAAAATTATGAGAATAATTGTTTCTTGAAGGTCTTATTTTGATAATGAAGAATGAATATTTGTATATTTTTAAGGGTTCCTTACCTCAAAAAATAAAAACGGAACCCTAATAGGATAACTTCGTTGTTCGTCTCTTTATCAGCTTCACGCATTTTCCTGCAAGGATAGACAGAAAACATCATCATACTTGTAGATATACGTAGGTACTATACTTATCGATATACTACAAGAATTGAACCTAGGACCTCGTAACATAAAGACTCCTTTCCAATCGTAATAATGAAACAGTAGGTATAATAGGTGTTATTCACTCTCAGCACTTAGTATGGCTAGATCATAAGAGCTTCACGTAACAACTTTCACTGGTGAGATGCAATTTTGTAAGACGTTGTATTATTGAATTATTATATTACAATTTCTATTGGCGTGTATATTTTTTTATATGAAACTAGTCATCGGCCGCAGCTTTGTGTGCGTTGTTGTTTTTGTGTGTGTGCATACTTTAGGAAACCCGGCCAAATGCGAGTCGAGCTCGCGCACAAAGGGTTCCGTTATCTATAAAAAGATCAAAACCATGGTTGTTATGTGGAAGTTTTTTTTATTTTTAATTTTCTTTCAACTGTCATATTATAATGGTTTGTGAGATACAGCCTGGTGACAGACGGACGGTCCCGTTTTACCCTCGTGAGTACAGAACCCGAAAAAAATGAAAAATTCCATTTCAAGAAATCCTTTGTTAGTGTTTCACTAAACTGCCCTAATTTAACATCCTAAGATTCTGAGTGTCTTGACACTAGATTCATGTTTACTACAAGTACAAATCTACACTATCGATAAAATTGCTATTAGGCTCATTTCTTTACTGTGTAGATATCACCTAAGGGTCATAATGTAGCGTGGTGTCGTTTTTCAACCTAACACTAAAAATACCTACTACATATATATATCTCTCTTAATGAGAAAAAAAAGTATTATTATTACTCTCTTAAAAGTATTATTTAAAAAAAACCCACACGTTAATACCCAGCTTAGTTAATTACTAAACCAACTTAAAACATAATTTGCCAATTTAAGCTTCAAAGACCTTCAAACACCTAAAAGAATGGCAAGGTTGAATTTGCAATGGAAGTCACGGTCGAAGAATGCCCAGATGTATGTTGAAGATAAAAAAATATAATGTAATTAGTTTCTTGTTGTTTGCTGTGGCCTATAAACGCGACGCTTCTGGGTTCGATTCCCACTCGGGGGAATGAAATATTTCATATTTTTATTTCCTTGCTCAGGTAACGAAGTTTGCCTCGTTGAGTTATACCAATCGAATGGAAGTGTCTTAATGGGAACGGAATGACTTATCCTGAGGTTCCCTCCGCTTACACTGCTAAGTGGGGTTAAAGCGTAAACCTAAAAACACATTTATTTTTGTTGTCTCTCATATCAAATTTTTTTTTATATTTGGATACCAT
The DNA here is from genome assembly GCA_013421005.1 of Heliconius erato x Heliconius himera. Classification (NCBI taxonomy): domain Eukaryota; kingdom Metazoa; phylum Arthropoda; class Insecta; order Lepidoptera; family Nymphalidae; genus Heliconius; species Heliconius erato x Heliconius himera. Next base: position 30,760 of record JAATLQ010027946.1, on the reverse strand, counting down.
TTTTGTTATCACTTTATCATAACATGATATCCTAAATTAGACATGCCAAATTACTTCTCCTTTGTTTTGTTATTTTGACAGTTGATAAGCATACATAGGTTATAACTGATAAATAATAATTTATATATATGTATTTAAATTTATTAACTTTATTTCCTTACTGTACTGTATTGTACTATACTTCGGTTTTGTAAAAAATATCAATGACTTAATTCGTCTATCTATAGAAAAAAATCTCGGTTCAGATTACTCCAAATTTGATTGTCATTATAAAAGAAACGTTAAGTGGTTTCTACACTAAATATAGAAAAATATTTTGCAGAAAATATAAATAAGTTGCAACAAGCGTGTAAGGAGGGTAGGCAGAGGGAACTTAGTGTCTAAAATACTCCGCTCCCCACTTTCCGGCGAATTCTGGAGCCTTTGCGTGTTGAGTGGCAGAGTTCAACGCCGAGCTTTTCCTCGCCACCAGCGCGATGAAATGGAAATATAAATGTAAATAAATATTTCATCTCCTCGAGTGGGGATCGAACCCACAACCAGTCGCGTTTACAGTCACACTTTATGGCCATGCGCCACGACTGGCCTCAAAATTTTTATTTATATATATTGTTATAAGATGCTGCGTATCTTCTGTGTCAATTTCCAACATTCTCATCTCGTTGACCGCACCGCCGTCACGCTCCACGCCGTGACAGCTCCACGTCGATTACCGAAATCGTCTCCGTCATTACAAACACATTACCACTCGTAGGTAGTGGTAGGCGGAAGTTTCTTGCTAAGTTTCGCGTTCACTGAATATAGCGCTATGGAATATTATATATTTTTTGTGTTGTGATTGCGTGAGGTTGTTTTTTTTTTCAATATTTTCTTTTTAAATTTTGTGGCAGTCATGTAAGCGCGTCCATTGTGGGTTCGATTTCTACTCACGAAATGAGTTGTTATGATTTCTTTCCTATGGTTAGAAGGCCAAATGCGGTGTTCCGTTGAGCATCTCAACAATGCTATGTTACGATAATTGGACGGATAGCGAACAGGAACGGAGTGTTTTAACACTAGGATATATCATCTTGTGTCGATGTATTTTAGAAAAGTAAATTTAGCAACATTTGAATCCACGCCAAGCTGACCTAATTAAACTCCAGTTGATGTTTCTATAAAATTCCCTATAAAAAGTATTTGGGACAGTTATAATATTTTTAATGTACTTTATAGTAATATTGTAAATTGATATTATTTTTTCGATAACCAAAATATGTTTTAATTTAGCAGTTATTTAATAAATATTCGTCTTAGTCTTCAGCATGATTGTATGTAAAAATCATTCTCATTTGCCTCTGATTAAACATTATTTAACTCCAATCCACTCCACTGCATAGCACGTGGTGTAAAGTGAATGTATGTACGTCATTAATGTTTATTTGTGTTTCTTTGAAATGCCTTCGATCTATTTGAATGGCTGCAAATGATGTGATGATGTCGAAATAAGTTATGACAACTTTCGCCTAAACTACATGATGATACCTAATGTTTTATATATTTTTTAGAGTATTCACATACCGGGCGCAGGCAGAGGGAACCTGGGAACCTAGTGTTTAGACACTCCGTTCTCCAAGCACCGCTAAATTTTAGTGCTGAGGAAATTGATGTAAATAATTAAGGTTCCTTTTTTTATATGCGGGATATACGTGAAGCTAAAAATCTGTAAAGCAAAATAATCTGTACAATCAAAACCACTGAGCTACAGAAGTAAATAGTGACAGCCGAAACGGCCGAAACTTATTATAATATAATTATTATTTTCTATTCAAAAGTTTCTCCACAGTTACAAATATTACGCAAACGAAATGAATGTCTGTGCATTTATCAAAACGATCGTAGCAGCGCGGGAGAGAGTTGAACTTACGATTATTATCTTTATAATATAGAATGTGCCTATATGTGGTTTGTTCACGCGACGCTTGATATTATACTTTTGTGTTGGTGTTGATATATGTTGCGGGAAAGTTGTGAAAAAAAATATAGGAGCTTCACGCTGTATCACGCATATACATAGAAGAATAGGAAGTGCGTTTGGTTAAGTGGGTTCGGTTCCCACTCGGAGGAGTTGTTGAATAGTTTCATTTCTTTGCTCTAGTGACATGGTAAAACGCGGTGTTGGCGGAAAGTGAAGAACGGAAGTGTTAATGGAAACCGGACGATCTTAACTTCCAGGTTCCTACTGCCTGCCAGGTTCCTGCTATATGCGGGATACGGTGTAAAGATAAGAAAAAAAACGATAATTAGACTATAGAAATATTTTTATATATCTATAAAAATATTTTTTTAAGATCTTTTAGAAAAAAAATATTTTTGTTATTATTACAACTTCCAGGCCGTGACTAAAGTACGACCTAGGCACTACTTCAATTTGTAGTATGAACTGTCCAAATAGATTCAAAATATGAATATGTGCAATAAAATTGTATGCGATGAGATCTATTTAAAATGTGTTACAATCGGATATTTAACTAAATACTACTTAAACTAATTAGATACAATTTTTTTTTCATATTTTATAAATACAGCTACTTTCTCTATTATTAAGCTGTGTCATTCAATATGACGCATTAGGTTTTAATTAAAGGTACAATAAAGAGTGTTTTTACTTTAAATTCAAGAAGGAAATCAATAGCGTTAAATAAAGTTTCTATGAAAAAAACACAAGGTTTCATTTGCCTAAAGTAATACATATTCAAATATATGTCGATAATAAGGACTTACTAAGAAAGAGATTAGGTAAGTCAGTTATCAGGAAACCGTGTCTTTAGTCCTCAATGATAAATGGAAAATTCTAAAGTCCGGTTTCCGGTTTCCACCGCGACAGAGAGATGAAGGGGAAGGCTTAGACGAAACGGACTCCTTTTAAATAAAATAATTTTATACTTCCACTAACAAAGAGTTTTGTATACTGTAATTAGAGGCCAGTCGTGGCGCAGTGGCGCAAAGTGTGACTGTAAAACTGACTGGTTGTGGGTTCGATCCCCACTCTAGGAGATGAAATATTTACTTAAAATGTATATTTCCATTTCTTGGCTCTGGTGTCGAGGCAAAGCGCGGCGTTGAGTTCTGCCACTCAACACGCAATGCGTCCAGAATTCGGCAGAAAGTGGGGAACGGAGTGTCTTAACACTAGGTTCCCTCGGCCTACCCTACTGTGTGCGGGATACAGCGTGAAGCTGATTTATTTATTTATTTTTTGAATTAAGCGAGCCCTAGAACTAAGCGAGTTCATTTCAACTCTTTTTGTTCGCTCGGTTCTTTCCGTTCGATTATTTATTAGTGCAAATACAAGTATGTCAAGTAATACAAGAAGTCATTAATGGGCCCGCTCCGCTCGCGGTGGAAACCCGGCTAAAGAGAAGCATATGTCACCTGAGGTAGTTTTATGCGTTAGCTTTATTTATTTATATGAAAATGATTTTTATTTATCTTTTTTAACGTATCTCCCACATTTTGCACGGTAGGCGGGGAGAAAGTTTTTACGTAGTATACGTATGTTAAAATGAGTGCAAGGTTATGTTTTGTATATTTTTTTTTTATATGTCCACTTTTTGATTTAGATAAACATAAAATGTATGTATTCAGTCTTCTAATTTTCCTCCATTTAGAGACGTTTAACTAGTAAAATATCTATACTTAAATTATAAACAAGTCCTTTTTTTAAGAAAACTTACAAAAATGTTTAACGCGGCGAGATTTGAAACCGGGTCTCTTGTTAACAATCCAAGCGCTCTGATCACTAGTCTGTACGTTCTCATCGAGCTAATTTGAAAATTTTATATGCTAGTTACGACTTATTTATGTTGTTAGCATCTTTATTGACTTTTATTTTTATTTGAATTTTCATAATTAACTTGAATTTTCATTTGGTTCGATTCCCGCTCGGGGTTATGAAATATTTAATATTTTCTTTTCTTCGCTCTGGTGACGAGGCAAAGCGCGGCGTTGACTTGCTCCATTCAACAAACTGGGGAACAGAAATGTCTTAAAAGGAACGTAATATCTTAACACTAGGTTCCCAGGTTCTATCTGCTTATCCTGCTATGGATTACTGCCATATATAACATGAAACAAAAAAAAAAAACGTATACTCTCGAATTCGAAGCTACACATACCTACCGTGTACTTCAATTCCAAAATGTGACACGACAACTACAAGTAATGCTTTTAACAAAAACCAGTTACGCTTACCCAAGTATGTAATATTATAATATTATGTCAAGGTGGCGTTTTGTAATTTATGCAATGCCTTATATGAAAATAATGACGATAAAGAGACAAGGATGTATGGATGTGGCAATACTGTTTTAATACGAAATTTTCTTAAAATAATTTAATTATTATCTATAATTTTTTGCATGAGTTAGCTTGTGTACAAAAATAAAATCAGCTTCACGCTGTATACCGCATAGAGCAGGGTAGGCAGAGGGAATCTAGTGTTAAGACGCTTCGTTCCCCCCTTTCTGCCAAATTCTGGAGGCATTGCATGTTGAGTGGCAGGACTCAACGCCGCGCTTTGCCTCGACATCAGAGCGAAGAAATGGAAATATAAATGGAAAAGGTTGTGTATTAATACAATAAATTCAATTTATGAGCAACTTCACAATTAAAATTTCAGATTCACTCTTTTTCATTTAATAGTAGGGACAAAGGAAGTCCTAAGAGGAAGTCCAATCCTAGTCCTAAGACACTTCGTTCCCCAACTTTGCACAATCTATTTTTTTTTCGGTTGTTTGTTTTGTTGTTGTTGTTGATATAAGCTCAGAGGAATAATGTATCAATTTGTTTCATTTCCCCTCCCTGGTAGACAAAGCGCGGATTTGAATTCCGCCAGTTAACACACTGTCTCGAAAATTAGGTGGTTATGTAGTGAAAAGTGTTTGGGAACCTAGGTTCCCTCTGAAAGCGTGAAGAAGCAAAACTTTTGATTTCATGTTTGCGGGAATTGATAGCCATGATATTTGGTCAGTTAAGTCAGATATCCAATTGATAAATTTAGTAAGTTCTTTTTACGTAAACTCTTCATGAACTTTTTGAAGATAATGGTTACCTTAAATTACCAAAACGGTATTTTGTAGTACTTTGCATATTCATTTTTGTATGTAACTGGTATACGATTAATGATAAGATATGATTTTTTCATATAAACGGCTGTCCAAGCTGCTTTTTTTCTGAGAAATCTTTTGGGTTTAATATTATTATTTAATAATTTTGTGTTGACAATTTATGACTTTGTTGTTGTATTTTGGAAATGGTTGATTTTAAGGCAATGGCAGGAGGTAGCTACCTATGTATATCATTATGTGTTTGGAGTCGTCTGTATGATTTAATAATATACATGGATTATGTCATCGTACTATAGTGGTACTACATCTGCGATTAACACGATTGTTGTGACTTCGATCCATGCTCGGAGAAGTATTTTTTTTCACACTGTATCCCGCAAATAGCAGGGTAGATATAGGGAACCTGAAAAGCTAGTGTTAAGACACCTCGTTCCCATTAAGAAACTTGCATCCCCCATTCTGAGCCGAATTGTCGAGGAACCCAACGCCGCGTTTTATTTCGTTACCGGGGCGAGTTAATGAAAATATTATACATTTCTTTCTGCCGAGTAGGAATCGACTCCACAAGCTAAAAAACTATGAAATTAGGTCAAAGTCATACAAGTTGGCGTTTACCAACTTATACAAGATTAAAGCTGCACGCTTTAATACAATCACTTACTTCAAGTAAGTCGTAAATAAAGAAAGTGGGTCGCCGTCGACGACTGACGAAAACAATCGGATTCGTCACCCGCCTCGCCATTGTTGTACAACAATGGTTAATTGGGGGAAACTTAGTGGCTTATGGGTATGTTGGGTCGAAACATAAGTTGATTTGTCATATAAATACTTATTATTATTATATTAATTTGTTAATAAATACTTTTTGGAAATGTTTTTGTTTGTTACCTTTCAAATGTGCTTCGAGGAAATAATATTTGAAACATTTCCTAAGGCGGCATTTAATTATTTCTTATAGTTTAACTGGACCGCTATGGTTCTATAAAAGGGATGCTTCAATATCAAATATACCTACCCTAAATCCTACCGAGGCCCAATAACTATGGAACGAAAATTTCCGAAATTGTAATTGTAATTGAAATCCGTTCATTTTCAGAAAAGGCGATAAATAGGAGGTTATATATAAATTAGGGTCTACAACGTTTTTTACATAATCCTAAGTTACAAGCACTATACATAGATTCTATATTATAATTTAAATGGACTAGAAAAACTGTTATAAATACAAATATGAACCTCGAGAGAGGGAAATTTGAACTCACTACTATCATACTTAATCAGATACGTTTCAAAAAAATAGTTTAAGACTAAATATTATAATTACCTCCTTATAAGTTAATTGATCGCTGGGAACCCCCTTACCATCGCTGACCCCCCATTGACGCGGTCATTAGTACTCTCGCCTCTCCCCACCTGATGATGCTGTGAAGACCTGTTTAAGTCAACAGCAAATGGTTCATTCGAAAAAATAAGTCTAATGCATCTAAAATCATGATTTAATCATTTTTTGCTTAAAACATTTAAAAAGAAAATGTTTATTTTTGCAGTAGAAAGCCGGTAATATAATGGTTCAATCACCTATACAATCAGGCAGACAGAGGGAACCTAGTGTTAAGACACTCCGTTCTTCCTATTAAGACACTTCCGTCCCTCCTTTCCGCCGAAATCTCGAGGCATTGCGTGTTGAATGGCAGAACTAATCACTGCGCTTTGCCTTGTCACCAGAGCGAAGAAATGAAAATATCCAATATTTCATACCTCCGAGTGGGAATCGAACTCACAATAGTTTTCAGCCTACTACTCATATGATAATGATACGTTTACTATATTATTTAATGTAGATAGATATATGTATGGTTGTAACTTACCGCTTTGCCCGCGTGGTCTTCCATATGACTACGTCGGCAAAGTGGTACTTATCGCTATTAAAAAATCTTTTATTATTACTATTTGCTGTCACACATGACCTATTCTTGGTACTCGAGATAGATCTAATCGCAGACTACATCGAAACGATTAACATTATTTAATAAATATAGTCTTATAGCCTTCCTTGATAAATGTACTATCCAACACAAATATATGTGTTCAATTTGAATCGGTAGTTCTTGAGATAACGCGTCCGACCAAACAAATTTTCAGCTCTATAAAATTAAATATTACAATAATTATACTAATTTGGAAAATTTATAAAAATTTGGACGTAGCGGAACTCGAACCCGCGCCTCCTGGAAACCGACCAGGAGGCGCGGATTCGAGTCCCGGTGTTTTTCTTTCCTAAGTGTGGAATAACACTTTAAAAATGTTTAAAAAATATTACAATAATTTCTAATAAAAAATAAAATTTACTTATTAGTTATATTGTCAACTGTTTAAAATTATTCATTTTTGTTCCCAGGTGGTGCACATACATGTCGCAGCTTACGACGCACGTGTGCTCGACCGCTGAGCACCAGCACAGTTCTATGCAAGAGTCCCACAGAGCAGCCGCCCGGACCTCCGCACAGTGCCAAGGATTTGGGGACTGGAGAAGGTAGCTATAGCTTTTACCCCCCTCTTAACTTCCGTGGTCAAATTGAAATAACTGAGTTACATTTAAATACATAACGTAATGTAACATAGAATAAAATTTTCCTCGAAGGCATGTCTAATTTTGTTTTTATATCTAATATTCTGGTATATAAATTTGTCACTTGTTTACGAGTATACAAACAAAGTTAAATTTATTACAACAAGATTAAAAATTATATAAATAAAACTACGTACATATAAGGAAAACAATAGTTTATCTTCTTAAATGTTTTCTTTTAGGTTTACTTTTATATACTTTTACTTATATTTCTCCATGTTTGAGATCGGATAATCACGCAAAAATTTTATCTGTTAGTTGTGCGTATTCTTATTTTTTCCTATAACAGATAAAACATCTGGTAAACACGTTACACGGTGATTCTTAGTTAAATCCAAATAAATATTATGATTTTTAATAGTAACTTATATTATTTAATTGTAGTTTATGATTTATTCTTATAGTCTCTAATAACTCAACTCGTCATTTTGTTTTTATGTTTTGTTCTTTTCACTTAAAAGGGTAATAAATTAGGAATTTCGTTTGGACTATAATTAAATCCTGTTTTGTTCCGTTCCCATACGAATTTTGTGAGATATACATAAATCATTTAACATATAGAAAATTTATTATTATTAATTGATAATTCCTAATTTTTTTGAGTGGCGTCGTCTTTTACTTAACATTTTGTTTTCTCTATAATACGCGACTTGTTTACTCATAGCGTTGTTTTTATGAAATATCATGTTTAAAAATATCTTGTTTGTATTCAAACGTTCTGTGCAATTTTGCCTTTTAACTAGAGACAAAATAATTTCGTTCTACTTTGCCAGATTCTCTCTTTTGTTTGTCATTCTCTCTAAATACATCACCTAATTAGACAATGATATATATGCGTTATGTTCCGTAATCTAGCGGAAAATAACGCCGTGCTTTGTCTACTTATACCAGCTAACATTGTAAATGGTGTATTGGCACAAACGTGTGACTGTAACGCGACACTTGTGGATTCGATCCCACTCGGTAAAAGAACACCCCAGCCCCACTCAACAAACAATGCCTCGAAAAGTTGGTGAAAAGTGTGGAACGGAAGTTCCCTTTGCCACCCAGACCGGATCTACTGGTCCGATATATTTCTTTTTGTTTTATATGAAAGCAGCATTCTTCAGGAGTGCTATAGGCTATAATACTACTGTATAAGTAGTATTATAGCCTATACTAATCAAATTGCTTTAAAAGTGTGCGTTGCAAAAATAGTTAGTATGGAGTATGACAAAAATATTCAATTTTATTAGTTCTAAAGAAAAGTCCGCGACACAGTATCTATCTCTTATAATTAAGTGGCAATAAGGCATTTTGTGACAAAAAATAATAAAAGATTGTAAGGTGATATTTCATTGATTTTCGTTTGATATGTATGTTGAAACTTACGAGCGAAACTTATTTCATCATCAAGGAAATTTAATGAAGATAATCTTCGGTTTTTATAGCATGTAATTTGGACGCGTACTTTTCGAGAAAATGTAAAATTAAAATAATTCAACGTTCAATTTACGGCTGCAAGCCTAGACTCGAGTCCCGCGGGGGGCGCCCTTACCACTGATGACATTCTCGCAAGCATCCACGTAATGCTTGCACTTTCTAAGAATTATGAAAACAAGTTGTTCATGATTGAATGTATCAATCTTATCATAATAAGCAAAAAAGTATTACAGTTAGGTATGAGGGCGAAGCCGATAGTGAGCCGCTAGTGCAATATACATTGTAAAGCTGAAAAAAAGACTTGTAAATACAATGTAGTGTTCTCCCAAGTGAGCCGTATACTTCGATCATCGCGTGTTGTATTATACACGTAACTACTATGAAACAAATTCAATATAAAACATGAGTTTATATATTTAATATATGTAGTAAAGTAGTTACTAGTTACACGTTGGATAAGAGAACACGTGGTTGTTACTCGACTAGGCGATTGGAAACGATTATGTTTTGTATGAATAGGCATTCTTTTACACTTTTTTTGAGGTCAGTCGTGGCGCAGGGGCCAAATTGTGGCTGTTAATACGACCAGTTGTGGATTCGATCCCTATTCGAGGAGATGAAATATTTATTTTAATATATATTTTCATTTCTTCGCTCTAATTTCGAGGCTGACTGCGCCATTGAGTTATCCTATCCTGCTGTGTGCGGGGTAAGGTAACGAACAAATTTGCACCCTGGTTCCAAGAAGTGGCTCTTCCGCCCAGTCTCGTCCAAGTTGATCAGTTTCGAAGAGGATAGTTTCAGGTCCCGTCAAACTTCGTCACTTAATACGTAAAGTAGACATCTCGGCTTCATACATATATACGTACAATTAGATGCGACAAAGTCATAAGTCTATCTCAGGGGTTCCCAAGCTTTTCTTGATCAAAGACCACTTTTTTATCATTCTTGGTAGCAGGGACCTATGTAGGTACAAGTCAGTCAGTCAGTGTCACAATCGTGTGACTGTATACGCGACGGTTGTGGGTTCGATTCGCATTATATCGTTCGCGGACCATATTTAGGCCACTGCGGACCACTGGTGGTCCGCGGACCACTGGTTGGAACCACTGGTCTATCTAAATAATTGACAGCAAAATTTGGAAAATTATTAGGGTTACTCTGCGTGCCCAATGTTATATAGGTATACTTCCTACCGATTGGCGTTAAAATAATACCAATATACATTGGTCCATACGGACATTCAATTGGAAGTTATGTAATGCATTAAATTTTCATTACTTAGATATATTAAATTGTTAAATTACTTTGCCACTCTAAACGCGGCTGGAGGTTGTGGGTTTGATTTCCACTCCAGGAAATGAAACATTTAATATATTCAACTCTTTGCTCTGGTAACGAGGTGAAGCGCGAAATTGAGCGCCACTCAACGTCCAATGCCAAGGAGTTCGGCGGAAAGTGGGAAACAGAAGTGTTTTAATGGGAACAGAGTGACTTAAGGCTAGGTCCCCAGATTCCGTCTGCCTACACTGCTATGTGCGAGATACAGCGTGAAACCTGAAAAACATACCTACTAGCCTTTATCTGTGGCTTTGCCAGCATGGTGAAATGGAAGTAGCTGTTTGGCATAGTACGTATGAATGTGTAAAATTAGTAAGAGTCAGGTACTTCTTTTTTGTGTAGAATAGTCAATTAGTTAAAGAAGGCTATATAAGCAGTCATTCTGCATCTCTATAATATTAATTTGTCCTGTGTGTTCTTCTGTAAGAATCGACACAGAAGGTGGGCCAATAATTAAACGATAAACATAAAGATATTTCTTAACGTTTTTTACAAATTTATAACTAAATGACACCATATAATCGTTTTTTACATGATTTTCACTCTATGCATGTTGTCAAGGTGAAAGCAACCTTCACTGATGCAACGCAAGGTTAATTTTCCATTATTCTCGTCTCGTGATTCAACCATAATCTTCTGTAAAGGTCAAGATTGTAAAAGCCTTATGTAACGTATTATTTTTTCGTATCTTGCCGATAATAGTAGGTTATTAGTTATTTTAGATTAATGCATGTATTTTTTTTGTTAGCTTCACGCTGTATCCCGCACATAGCAGGGTAAGGAGAGGGAACGTAGGAACCTAATGTTTAGGCACTTCCGTTCCCCAAACTTTGGAGACTTTAGGTGTTGAGTGGCGGAACTCAACACTTGCCCTCGTTACCAGAGCAAGGGAAATGAAAATATGAAATATTTAATTTCCTCGAGCGGGAATGGAACCAACAACCTGTCGCGTTTACCGTCGCATGTTTTTGCTCCTGCACCACGACTGGCATCTAGATTTCTTTTACTTTCTAATAAAGACGTAGGCGATTATTAAAAATGTCCGTTTAGTTTTGTTAAAGGTAGTTGCGTGTTGCGTTTAGATGTGATCGTGGTGTAGGTGGGAATTATTTGATTGTATGCAATGATTTATGATTTTAATGCTGATGGACCAGGAGTGGAGGACATGTAATATAAACTCACTAGGTTGTCTAGGATCTGATCTCTTGGTGGCTCTCTCTTCTGATCTGATTTCTGGTCTCTCGTGGGTCACGTGAATATAAAAAAAATATATTCAAATTGACTTGTAAATGTGTGTAACGATTGTCTATATCTATACTTATAATAAAATCGTAACGGATCGGTGTCTGTACATGTAAGAGATGTAAGTAAAAATGTTATTGGTAGCGTTTAATAACTTAATAGAACCAAAACAATTATTTTAAGATTATTCTTTGTTTGTGTGTGCGTTTGTTCACGTTGATCTCAGAAACGGCTTAACAGCTTCACTATTGTATTTTGGCAAGGTTCCATTAACAATTACTATTGTTTCATTTCAATAGGCTTATAAATAAAAAAGTTATACCATTTAATAAAAAATATTTAACAAAATTGAGAAAAATAACTGTTTTATTGAATTAGCTGAAAGTTTACTTTTTAATATAGGTATAATGGATATAGTTTTTAATTACAAACCAAAAAGTAATGTAGATTAGTAAATTAAGAGTTATAAAGTTCAAGCGGACGAAGCCGCGAGAGCATCGCTAGTTTTAGTAAAGATCGACAAACGTAAATCTCATCAACCTTTGATTGACGTGTGTGTTGCTTAACCCAATGAATCTTTACGATAATGGGTTAGGCTTCTATGAATATCTAATGTAGTCAACGCCATCATGGTTCAATTCATACGTGCCCGTCTTTATGAGGTGGTCGTGGATTCGATTTTCAATCGTATGTATTCATTATACACATATTTTTGATTTCCCCATTCTGCTTAGACAATGGTTGGCATTAAGTTTTCCCATTTAATAGTAACATTTGTCTTTCTGTTTGTGTATAGTGAGCGAAAATAAGGTAATTGCCAAAGTTTCGGCAAATTTCTTAAAAAATGTATTTAACGCTGTGAGCAACTTTAACAAAAGTGAATTAACAACCATCGCGCTCGCATAAAAAAAAATCAGCTTCACGCTGTGTCCCGCACACAGCAGGGTAGGCAGAGGGAACCTAGTGTTAAAACACTCCGTTCCCAACTTTCTGCCGAATTCTGGAGGCATTGCGTGTTGAGCGACAGAATTTAACGCCGCGCTTAATCTCGACACCAGAGCGTTGATATGGAAATATAAATTTAAGTAAATATTTCATCTCCTCGCGTGGGGATCGAACCCACAACCAGTCGGTTTTGCAGTCACACCTCGTGCCGCTGCGCCACGACTCGCGCTCACATGATATTACATAATACGATAAAATAAGGATATTTCCGATTAAATATTAAATGAATATCTTACAACGCTACGGACCAACGTCAACTCGGTCCCAGCAAGTGAAACGAAAGCTCGCCCGAGGTAGGCAGGCTTTCAAATTCAAAGTAGGTGAGATGGAGATATAACTCGCAAAGAACTATTTAAATTCAACTAGTTGTTCTAAATACTGTCTTGTTTTTTATTTTTTTTTGTTATTTTTAGACAATTTGCGCAGATTTTTAAGGAAAAACATTCTGTTCTGCTGACTCTGAAATGTTATTAATTGTGCAATAATATGACGTCGTTGAGATCTAGAAATCTTTTCTTTTAGCTTCATACAACTAAACGCCGCGCTTTTATTTGTAACAACGAAACGAGGAAATAAAAATATTAAATATTTTATTTCCACGAGTGGAAATTGCACTCACAACCTGTCGCGTTAAGAAGCGCCCTGCCCCTGAGCCACGACTGGCCTCCAAAATCCGTAAAGTCATTATTTCTATGAAAAATATGTATTAACTAGCTTTTACATGCGGCTTCGCCCGCGTAGTACATGACATATTTTTAATCCCAGAAATAACTGCGACCGCATTGCATTTTATTAGATATAATAATGAATTAGGCTGTTGCCTTTTCTCAATAATTGAGTCATCCAACACAAGAAGCATTTTTAATTCGAACCAGCAGTTCCTGAGATTGGCGCGTTGAACAAAACAAACTTTTCAGATTTAGTATAGATATTAATCATGTTCTAAAATGATGATTCACACGCAAACTCATTATAAAGCGATTGCCGACACAGATTGTTGTTTTAAAACATTTATTTTGATAGTAATCTTTGTGTATAACTTTGTGGACCGAACAAGGAGACGATGACCTACTGTGTGGATGCTATAATATTAAATGTCAGTGCAAAAATGGCAAAATTATTAGATAGAATATCATTCAAATTTTATTGTTATTATAAAAAATATTGGCAATATTGGTAATTGGGCTTCATCGCGATATGTCTCATTCTTCAGGCTCAAATGGATAAAAAAATCTAGAGTTAAAATATTAAATTTATTTTTTTTACTCCCCCTAATGAGAATCCAAGCCACAACAACTCGTCACGTCTGTAATCGCACCCTTGTGCCCCATAGCCGCGATGGCCTTTGGTTGACGATTTTTATTTTATTGCGTAAATTGAGAGAATTGCGGGAAAATCAAAGGACATTACAAACTTTGGTATATTTTGATGGAGATAGAGATAACCTATTGCTAAGACACTCTATTTTCCTGAATAGTAAATAAACTTCCCGTCAACTTAACTTTGCTTCACGCTTTATACCTAGCGAGGTAGTCAGAGAGAACGGAGCGCCAAACGCTACGGTCTCTACATATCTCTTTCGCCTCGTCCACTGTCATCAACCTTTTCATACATGCCCTCTGGGGGGTCCTCATGCTTTTTACGTGGCCTTCCTCCGGTATCTTTGATACTGTGTTTTCGAAGGTCAACCGAGGTCTCCCTCTTACCTCTCTTACCGCTCACTTTCCCGTCAAATTTTACAAATATTTAAACAGTTTCTTTTATCTCAACCTTTAGGTTCGTCATCTGGCGGTAAGAAGTCCGGCGGTAGTGGTGTGCTGACATGCCCAAAGTGTGGTGACCCCTGCACTCACGTAGAGACCTTCGTCAGCTCCACGAGATTCGTCAAATGTGATAAGTGCCACCATTTCTTCGTTGTTCTCAGCGAGGTCGACACAAAGAAAAGTATTAAGGACAATGCCGAAAACAAATCTGGATTTTACAGGTATTTCTAGATGTTGTTACATCATTTTACCTTTTTTTGTATAATTTTACTCTATAGCGAAAACCTACAGTGTAAAGACACTTTGTTCGCTACTGTCTGTCTGTTTGAGACGATGGATATATATTGGAGGAACTCAATATCGCACATTGTCACGTTTTCAACTAGAGCATAGAAATGAAATTAATTCATTGCTACGAGTGCGCCGCGAGCCGCGCTTTGCCTCAATACCTGAGCGGAGAAATAGAAATATAAATTCAAATAAATATTTCATTTCGTCGAGTGAAAATCGAACCCAAACCAGTCGCGTTAACAGTCAGTTTGTGCCTCTGCGCCACGGCCGGCCTCAACATACATACATATTTAGATCTATTATTTTTTATTACTAAATATTACTGATACATTGTAGTTTATTGTTCTACTATGAAACATTAGCATATGGATAATTACGAAAATTATTCGTTTTTTTTTACCTTATTTCAATTCCAATTTTTTTACTCGAATGCACATATCGTTTGTTATTTATAAATATTCTGTAAACAGGCTTGCATCAGTACTTTTGAAATTTTTCAATTCTTATATTACAAAAGAATAAATTGATTGCATAGTTCTATTTAGTAAATGGATATATTTTAGTGATAATTCACTCCGATTCTTAATCGACATAATATTTTCAGTCACAATTACGAATGTTAATGGTTTTCTAATATTTGATTATATAGTCGACTGGGGAACGGAGTGTCTTAACATTAGGTTCCCTCTGTTTACCCTTCTATATGCGGGATACAGCGTGAAGCTAAAAAACACCTAGGGGCTTAAATTCCGCTGTCCAAAAGCTTATGTGATACATTTAGGCTGTTACCTTATATTTATCCATTTAAAACGAAGTTTTGAATGTTATAGCCATTCCCACTGTGTTATTTGTTAAGTAACTCCTCATAAGGAAGTTTATTAAGTTTATGAAAAATTCGACGATTGTGGGTTTATTTCGTTTTATTGGCTCGATTAAGATAAAGCACAGAGAAATGAGAGAAGAAAACCGATGTGTTCTGAACATCTGAACACGAGATTCTCCTGCCCATCCTGTGATATGCGGGATAAAGCGTGAATCTTTCACTGGCAACCATCCAACACAATGACCCCTACGCTCGTTTGCCTTATCTTTTTCCATAAAAAAGAACTGCAATAGAATAACTACTATCATATACAGTCAATATACAGACAGTAACCAAACAGCCTTGTAAAACCGATACGAAAATACCGAAGGCGATCGTATTAGGAAGGTCGCTTAAAATTAATAATTGAGGTCAAAACATCACCACACTTTTGTTTAATTGATAAAATAAATAAAAATTTATTAGGGATTCTAATTTTGTTTTGTCTTGGCAAGGCTTAAATGCTAGTTTTTGATATTGAATTGATTATCGTCAGAGGTACAGGTTCAAATGAGAAATCTCATATAGCTTCACGTCGTGTACCACATATATAAGTTTAATATATAACATAGTGTTAAGACACTCCGAGGTACTAGTGTGATTAAATGAAAACAATTAATTCTTCCAAATGGGAATAGAACCCACAACTGTAGTGCTTAATTAAAGTAAAGCGTTGCAACCACCACGCGTCGACGACCTCATGTGGCAAAAAAAAATAAAATAATAATAATAAATATACTTTATTACACATTTAAAAAAACAAAACAACTTACAAACTTAAAAATAATAATAAAAAAAGTACAACAAGGCGACCTTATCGCTTAAAGCGATCTCTTCCAGGCAACCTTTGGATCTTGGACTTGTATGAAACAATTATGATACAATTTAGTTTAATGTCGAATCTACTAAGTGTTAAATGATAAAAATGTAGATATTTAAAATTATTTACAAATATTAGCTTATGCTAAATGTAAAATATAAATTTAAAATTGTTTTCTTACAATACATTTTTTTTTATTCTATACTAGTTAAGATTAATTTTAAGCTTTGTGGCAACTAACCCAATTGGGAATTGAACCCACAACTACCAGTCAGAAACATACAAATAAGTACATAATATCTTATTATAATATAAATTATAGATAATAATAATAATAATATTCAATTTTAACAAAGTATTCCTTCCACTAGTTTACGCTAACAACGTCAAGGTCGCGTATTAGAGGGTCAATGTTTTTAAAACGTGTTTTAGAAAAATAACTTATTTGATCAAATACAGAAGCTACTTCTGATCATATAGATAGATGCATGCCTATACATTTCCATTGAAGTTTTTTTACTAAACATTAACTTTTTTTAAATTGGTAAATATAGAAAAACAAGCTTTTAACGGCGGCTTCGATCGATTCGGCGGAGAGATCGATAATAGACCATAATTTAATATAGCCTACAGAGTACCACACTAGGTACAACCTTTTTAGATAAACGAAAATATTTCAATTCTAATCTAAGTTCTTGAGATTAGCGCGTTAAACCTAACAAACTTTTCAGATTTAGAATATAAGGATATATTACAAGAAAAATCTATTACATGCACGGAATTCGAACTTACGACTGTGCCAGGTCAGTTTTGGCCGGCTATATTACGCTATGATGCTGATACAATAAGTTTTTAACAAGTTAATGTGAATTGATTTTAATATAAGTAGCAGATGTATCATCTTTCGTGTCATTGAACTTCCTTCAGATGACTTTGTTTAGACCAGGGGTTCCCAATCTTTTCTTGATCAAGGACCACTTTTATATTATTCTGAGTAGCAAGGACCACTACACATGTAGGTATAATAAAAATTAACTGTGATAATCAAACAGAAACTTCGCCTACCATCCCCAGTCATAAAATTAAAATTGTTTGCGGACCATATTTAGACTTCTGCGGACCACTGGCGGTCCGCGGACCACTGTTTGGGAACCAGTGTTTTAGACGCTATAACTAGCCGGATTGACTTTTATATTTAACAAGTGCTGTATGGCACAGTGAACATATAACTGACTCTACAAATGATAGTTGCGGATTCCAATTCTTCTATTAATGATGCGTTATTTAGGCAGGTTAAAGAGAAAAATAGATACTTTTTAATTCTTTATTCGTTGCCTTTACGCAACTACGCGTATGTAAATGTTACGTTTGTAAATTAAAAATGTTTATTTTTTATTTGTAAAAGTCGGTTCTACTGTTATCAAGGTTAGTTCGGACCTACAGACGGGCCGTATTTTGCGAAAATTATATGTGATTTCAGTGTTAATAATTCACAAATGATCGTCTATTAAAACTTGATAAACATATTCATATGGACATTACAGGCGTAGGAGTACTAGCGTAAACACGCCAGATTGTGGGTTCGATTTCCACTCGAGGAGATGAAATATTTAATATTTTCATTTCTTCGCTCTGATAACGAGATAAAAGCGCAGTGTTGAGTATGTACCGCCATTCAACATACAGTGCCTCCAGAATTCGGAGGAAAATGGGAACGGAGTGTTAACACTACGTTACCAGAGTCACTGACCTACCCTGCTATGTGCGGAATACATCGTGAACCTCAAACAAAATATATGGTCATTACACCGTAAGCATAAAATTGAATACTTAATTTATATTGTATTTGTGTATAGAAGGATGAATGTGTAAATTTAACATCGTCTTAACGTCAGTAGACGGAGAGATTTACACAAATCGATTATAATAATCGGTCATTATACTTTATTGTATAAACATTATTAGTTCATAAAACGAATACGTCTTAATATATCTCGATTATATGCTAATACGTAGATGTATGTGTAAGATATATAACTAATTATACAAACAAATCATATTTCCTGTTTACTATGTACTCATAGTGTTGACGTACGTTAAAACGGTAATATTAATGTTGCTTAGTAACAAAGTGTTAATAGTATTTATACTCGATTCACGAAGGCATGACATAAAAGGTAAACATGTCAAAAAAAGGTTATTTTACATTACAGGTTTAATGGAGTTATTATATTAATTAAAAAATATATATTTTTGTATTAATTCGCTAATAACACTATAAATAGCCATAAAATTTATTATAATATTATCTTATAATTGAAATAGAATACCAGTAAAGCGGGGAGAATTTTTTTTTACAAAATTCTTATTATTTTCGAAAAATGTTTTTTAAAATATCTTATTATTATCGAAATATAATTTAAATATTAATATTTTCAAATTTTATAAAATTGCACTCTGTATATATAGTAAATAAAAGAAGTTAAGTTAAAAGAAACGAAAACGAAAAGTAGTAAGTAAAACAACAATAGTAAAAATAAAGATTGTTTTCATATTTAAAGCCGAGAATATTTTAGCTTAAAATTTAAAAATGTTGGTATGCACTCGGTTTTTTTTGTTTTCAATTATATTTTTTAAATATGTCATGTACATGTAAAAACACCTAAAAGTCAACTTCTTCTCAAACTTCAGACACATTTTAGTACTATAAAAATAAATTATATCTCGTAATTAATATTTATATTAGAACATTATTGTTCTAATAAAAAATACAACAGTAGAAGCTTGGTAAAGCTGTAGTCACCATGTGATAAAAGAAGAGCAAAAGATGAAAAATAAAATTAATTTAATAGATAATGTGGTTGA